>JAIQCU010000776.1:0-25000 GCA_022114935.1 Leptestheria dahalacensis
GTGTGTGTGTGTGTGTGTGCATCACAATGTATTAGACGTGATATCCTATTTTGAAGTATAACAAAACTAATTGACGAGTCGCTCAAATCGACCGGACTGTTGACTTTTTGTCGACCTGAAAAGTCGAGAGTGGCAGAGGGTACACAGCAGCTGAGTTTGCAACCTTTTCAAGGGCGTATGGCTGTCTTTTGTCACACGCTTCAAAAGAGCTTTGTTGGACTTTGTCCATTGCATGTTCCTCTTTCTTTCCCTTTTTTCCCCCTCTCTCGATCCACCTTCTTTGATAGTGTCACTCGAACGAGAGAGATCTCGGTGTAGAGTTTCCCCTCTGGCTCAATAGTTACGAGTCCTGAAAAAGAAACAAGGATCAAAAATGAAAGTCTCAGTAGCAGATTTTCTGTTCACCGTGTATAGTCAAAGAGGAAAATGACTTGTCATTTGATCAAAAGACGAGCTTCGTCCCATTACTCTGCATAGCACGAAGGTAACTCGGTGTAACAGTGTGCAAGGCAGAAGTACAATCCGCAGCAATTCAATAAAAGGATTCTTGCTGGAGGCTTATGGAGGCAGTAAACTGCTGGAACTGCTGATTTTCGCCCAAATCCAGCAGTCAGTCGGTTAGCAGTAGGTCGTTCAGTACCTAGCTGGTTTTTGGGAAGGAAAAAGGTCTGGAAACTTCGTGGGTTTTTGACACGTTGACGACATGTTTACAACACGAGATTGACTTGAAGTGTAACTTTGTAACCAACTAGTTTAAACTGTTCTATTGGTTAAAAAAAGAGAAATAGGGTTAATTGTCCTTTCGCCAAGTATCTTTACGGTATTTTATGCATCGCACGTTCAAGTTAGCACGTCGAATCTCCAGGGAAAAGTTTTCGCCGCAAGTTGTGCATATTCCCACCACGAATCCCCAAGTACCATTATGCAAATTATTAGCGGGTAACTGGGACCCAAGTCAAACCCAAGTACAAAACCACGAAGGAAAAGTACTTACTACTGCAGGATGTATGCAAAGTCGGTAGCCATTATCTATTGTATCATCATCGGATGTCATTATTACATTATCCCTTATATATTATTGTATTAGCGTTAAATCATTTCTTTGGCAAATGTTAATATGGATTTAAGTTGCAGGAGAATGAGTCGTGCTTGATCAGTAGACATTTATATGTTTAAATATACATAACTATTCACTTGTGTCTCTGTGTATATCCAAGTATCTACGCATATCTGTCTATCTTGTCTAGCTACCTAACTATCTTTCTATTTATCCAACAACTTATTTGTCCGAGATGGCTTGTTAAAATTATTTGTTATAGATAGACATCTATCTATCTGTCTGTCTATCCGTCTCTCTGTCTATCGATCTATCCATCCATCTCTGTATCTACCTATCTATCTATCCAACAACCTGTTTGTCTATCCGTTTCTCTATCGATTTATCCACCCAACTCTGTATCTACCTACCTATCTATCTATCTATCCAACAACGTGTCTGTCTATCCGTCGATTTATCCACCCAACTCTCTATCTATTTACCTATCTATCTTTGTATCTATCNACTTTTCACTCGTTTTTAAAATACAGATGATCAAATGTTAAAGGCGGCAGTCATCTATGTTCTACAATGTATATGATATGATAATAGCACACAAGAGTAGTGTTACGGCAGCATTATAATTAACTGGCCTAGTGACATGAAACTGTCAACTGATTATCAGTTCTGAAAGGGCCATTTCACATGGATATTTATTCGAACTGAAGAAACACACCCGTGAATCTGCCGTTCACAGATGTATTCGCTGATAACCTCCATAGCTTGTAATCTGATTGATTCATTGATCATTTTACTACTCCAGCGACCGGAAAAAGCGCAGTCAGCATTATCCATAAATCCTCCCTGTTTCTGTTTGTTTTCACAGGAGGACGCGACTACTGATTACTACTTAATGCACCCTCTCTACATGTTCGGCTACATCTTATCCTTGCTGATCAGCACCTCACTCTATCGACAATCCTGCGTCCATTCATTCGGCATCACGGCATGGGTTATTTTGCTGCGCAGCGTGGGATGCCTCTGTTTACCTCTACCGGTCTTTTGCCGGCCGCTGTTCGTCTACTGCGCTGGACTGGCCGGCGTCCTAGTCGCCAAGTTTACCGAAAGCACCTTGCACCCTCCCGTGGTGTCGCTGCTGCACAGCGTTGCGATTCCTGCGGATCCTGCCGCTGTGAAACCCGTCGACGACCCCCGTCTGGTCGCGTCGCGACGCAGGAGGACCTCGAGCGCCGCGCTGTCGCAATCTTCGCAGCATAACAACAGAATGAGGCGAACCTCTCTACCCGCACTGCTGGCTAATAGGATCCAGTTCCAAGCACCGGTAAACATGTTTACTTATCAGTCTTACAACAGTCAATCAATCTAAACAATCTAAACAATCTAAAGTTCAAAAGTTGAGAACCCTTTTTTATATGGGGTAGACTGTACATAGATTGAGACGTCATAAGTTATAATCAAATCAATCTGTACAAGTTCTATAGTTGTCAAGTTAAAAACTGAAAGCAGTTAAATCGTCTCGAAGATTTGTCAACCTGGCAACGTTGTATACAAATTGCCTGGAGGTAAATTTCTAAATCTTAAGCGAATGGTTCAGTGTTTGTCATGTTCCCTACTTTGGCGATTCCTTGTGTTGTGATGACAGTTCGTGTGACTTTCTCCAAAAGGTCGCAATTAATAATATCACGCTGACGATTTCTTAGAAACGCCGGGGACTGGCTTTGATAGCCGGCAGACAAACTTGGAAATTGTACCAACCGTCACAGGCTTTTCTGTTGCTTCTGAATGAGAAGAAGATCAAAGCAAAAGTTTTGTACAAAGTTTTCCGTGTTAGAGACGCCATTAGGTACACATTGGACTTTCTTACGGTGACAACATTTTTCCCAAGTCTCGGCGTATCGACTTGGTCACGCTATGATCCCGAAGTTAAGGTACTTTTAGCAACTGAATTCTCTATATTCAGTGGGTTATACACGTGTTACCGTTGACCTTGGGAATCTTGAGATTCTCTTGGAATCTAGCGTTGCCATTTTTGCAGCTGAAAGTGAGTTAGAATCAATTCCCCAATACGTTAAGTACATGTAGCTAATCAGTAACTTCTAAGGGGAATGTAATTACTGTAACATTAAGCAAAATTCGGAGCTTTCAGTATCGAAATGACTGCACAGCAGGAATTTCCAGCGTCAAAAAACGGTTAATAATAAATCTGGCAACGCAGCAGCAGACGAACAGGGCACGTTGAGACTTTTGTCACTCGTCTGAAAAATCCTGCAACACATGGCGAGGGGAAATGACATAGAAGGTGGAGATCTCTCCATCTTATTTCCTGTAAAAATACAAAACCGTTAAAAAAAACTAGCGAAATCCCTACAAGAGGTAAAAAGAATCGGTTAGCAGACGGATATAGAACAGGGATCTGTCGTTGTTTTTGAAACATTATGCATTCTCGCACTGACACGTGTTGCTATACATCTCGCTCGGCAGGCAAATAAGTACATAGAACAATTTGACAACGCTGCAATTTAGTCCCCTTGAGAGCAGACGATCTGCTTTCGTTGTCTAGCGCCTTATGCAGTGTCAAAATGTCCGCCATCTTGACGGTTCATTCTCCTGTTTGATTTAACATTCCACATAAGATTCAAAGGGTAAAGCTCGTAATAGAATGTCGTTACGCTAGATTGCAAATGTGGCGTCGCCAAAAAGTACTTGACATTCTCTGCTGTTTGCAAAGAACACATTCTGCAACACATGGCGGAGAAGTGTGAAAACAGTCGAGTTTATTAGAATCTGGCAACGCTGGAACAACATAAAACGAAGCCAGGCCCTCTCGTATTGTAAGCAGACGAATAAAACAAGAATCCATGCGCTGCTCTTTTCAGTCTTTCTGACTGAGACATGACCGTTTAATGTGCGGCACAAGTTGACGTCAGAAGTATCGGGATTGAAATTAAAACTGGAAATTTGTAACTTTACTTATGGAATTTATATGGAATTTTTACTTTACTATCCTTGGCTTGCACGGCGTCGTCTGCTTGAATTCTGCCATAAGCCAACATGGGAACAAATGGTAGGGAGCTCCCTACCATTTCCTATCTCTAACATTGTAGCAGACGAACCCGTGCAAGCCAAGGATACACTTTTATGTCAATCTGCATACATTATTTATAATGTCGATCAAAGTCAATTGAGATGCAAATATGGCTAACAATACACTTATCTATCTAACTTTAAACACTGCTATAAATAGATCGGTTTATGGACAAAGTCCTCATATCAACAACATGTTACATATTTCACGTACACTTTCTATGGACTCGTGTTGAACCTACGCAAATTGCCTGATACTATTCAGTATGCTTTTTCAGTGTCAGATACTGAAAACCAGTTGATTTGTTAAACGAGCAGCCCTGCTGAAAAATATCACCACATTAGAAGAGTCACTCCCACACGCGAGAGAAATGATCCTGCGAGCTGACATCGAGGAATGTTGATCCTGAGCCAAAGGGAAGGGGTTAGCGATTAGAACTTCTTTTTTTTTAAATAAATAAACAAAATTTAAATTAAAATTAAAGAAAAAGAAGGGAAAGGATTGAAACAAAATTCCGGGGTCCCGTTTTCCCATAAACACACACACACAAGGCTATTTTTAAAGATGGCGTCGTGTCTACAGCGCAGATAGGGGGAAGAAAGGTCACGTGATCGCGCTTCTAGTAAAGCTAGAGTTTTATCACGCTTCGGTGTTTTTACAGCTGGTGCATAGGGGAACTCGTCAAGATGTATTGTTCTAGCTGTTTCAGTACAATTTAAACGACTGATCACAAACACAACATGTATCTTTTTATCTATCTATATATCTAGCTATCTGGCTATATGTCTAGCTGTCTATTTGTCTATCTGTCTACCTACCTCTCTATGTATGTGCCTATCTAGCTGCCTGCCAATCTAGCTATCTATCTATCTAGCTGTCTGGCTATATGTCTAGCTCTCTATTTGTCTATCTGTTTATCTATCTATCTGTCTATCTAACTAGCTATCTGGCTATATGTCTAGCTCTCTATTTGTCTATCTGTCTATGTATCTGCCTATCTTGCTGCCTGTCTGTATGTCTGTCTGTCTACCAATCTATCAGTGTATCTGTCTATCTGTCTATCTATCTGTCTGTCTGTCTACCAATCTATCAGTGTATCTGTCTATCTATCTATCTATCTGTCTGTCTGTCTGTCTATCTATCTAAATTTCTATCTGCCTGTCTGTCTATCTGATCTATCTATCTACCTACCTACCTGCCTATCTTGCTGCCTGTCTGTATGTCTGTCTGTCTACCAATCTATCAATGTATCTGTCTATCTATCTATCTATCTGTCTTTTCGAAGCTAAATATGATGAGCAATACGGATATATATATTTATACGCAATTTCATGGTAACACGAATTGTATGTAAATGTTATTCACGTATACATCGATATAAGTATTGCATTGGACAGAAATAATGTATAGATTCTATTATAAAAGTAATTGCGGCTAATGTATATATTAAGAGATTTCAGTAGGAATTAGATCGATAAAGTACAGTTGACAGGAGCAAGTATTGATGTACTCGTGTCGCTTGGTTGTTCCGCGCACACATGTCACGCTCTTCACGTTTACAACGCATCAGCATCAGACCATCAGTAGAAGCAGTTAATTTAATAAGTCGTCCCTGGCCCTTCCTTTTTAAGTATGCAACTTGTTTACAAAATGCAAAGTTGTATAGGTAAATGCATCGTGTCGAAAACGTTTTACTCAATGTTGTACAACCGAATCATCATTAATTTACTTTACGGATGCACTGTCTGTTTAAATATGCACACGGCAGACCGGTAGAGAGATACTGAAATCATTGTAAGCGAATTTGATATTAATCAAAAGTAATGGCGATGTTATGTAAGGCTTGCTGGGTGTTTATCTTTTAGACGTGCCGTCCATATGGTAGTGTTTGCTTGTAACATTTTTTTCCTCGCTTCGTTTCTATACTTAAATTGCTTTTCACTTTGGGCTTATATCGTTTATCTTGATTTTTATGGAATGACTCAAACGGCTTTACGTAATGACTCAAGTTTAAGTGACTGTTTTAAAAGATCCCTGCTTCAATGTGTAATGATGTTAACAACGAAGATAGATACAGAGATAGTTGGTTGGATGGGTGGATGGATGATAAATAAATAGATAGATAAATAGATAGGTAGATAGATAGGTAGATAGATAGTTAGATAGATAGATAGGTAGGTAGGTAGATAGATAGGTAGATAGATAGATAGATAGATAGATAGATAGGTAGGTAGGTAAGATAGATGGTCAGATAGAGAGCCAGATAGATAGTTGGACGGATGGATACTTTTAGATATTTACCAACAAGTAGATAGATAGATAGATATACGTAGATCACATAGGCATATATGACTTGACTTGCTGTGTAATCGATAGATAGAACGTAAAATATATAGATAGCTCGATAGGTACATAGCTGGGTGGATGGATGGATAGTTAGATAGTGTAGATCACACAGAGATTTGACAGAGATATGACTTGACATTGTGTGTAGTAAAGAACTACCATAGAAAGATAGATAGATTCATAGATTGGTGCGTGGATAGACGGTTGGATGGATGGATGGATCGATAGATAGACAGATAGACCGACAGACAGATAGACAGATAGATTCATAGATCCAAGGTCATACCTAAGTGACTCAGGATTCTACACAAGATTCTCTGATCCTTGACCCAAGAACTATCACTACGCTGTTCGATTCAAAATGATTCAAACGATTCAATGATTCTCTACGATTCCTTGCTATCATTCGCTTCCCAAAAAGATCTTTGTATTAAAAAACCCCTTTGGAAATTATCCGTGTAACTCAGTACAGGAAATGACTTGTTGACTCGAATCAGTCAAACACGACATGCTGAATCGTCTTTAACGACATCGTTTCCACTTGTTGAACCGCTGGTTTAGCTCTTGAGCCGCTCTTAACACCTTCAGGATTGTCGCACAAGGGCCGAACGCGAGTCGAACACGAGCGGCTCTAACTTGTCGTGTGCAAACTAGTGACGTCATGATGACGTCACAGTGGGAATCCTCGGCTTATAGTGCAACCTTGTGTATTGTATCTCATAACATGGTTATTATATCTACTTAATAACTGTATTACTACCTCTTATGGTGTAAGTTACTATTGCAATGTATCGTCTCGCTATCGTCTAGCCAACTTTAGGTTTTGCTGCTAATCAAGTTAACTGTAAACCAATTCCTTGCAACACTTAATCAGTGAAGAAAGCCGAGTCGGTTAATAATGAAAAGGCTCGTCGTGTATATTGCTTGTTTGGGCCCTTGTTGACCCTCAACTTGGATCAATACAGACTAATTTGCACACACCAAAGTCGCATATTTGCAATAGACTCTGGTCACGTAGGTTGGATATAGAACATGAAATATATACACTTACTTATTAGAGGTTACCTAAATTATAGTCTTATATGCGTACCTTACTGAGCAGGAATACGATTACACAGGGAATTATCAAGTTATCTGTCTGTTTCACAGTCTGTTAAGGATTATCGAGGCGTCGTTCTATACGTTGCTAAGTTGATATGCCCTTACAATCAACTCTCATTGTTAAATTTAATCTGTTTTTAATTATTGTGCCTCATTTGAATCGTAATTGTAAGAGATATCGTCATATTGTCTTGTCTACTCATGTCCCCATGCACATAGACTTCAACATTGAATTTCTGCTAAACTAAAGGCTCAAAATCTTTGAGAATTTCAGGCTACATTACTAATTCATCATAGATTAGCCGTGTAAAATCTTATGGTTATCCAATTAAACCTGTTAAAGATATAAGCTGAAAACCTGGAACCATTTGTCTCTTACTCGACATTTCTCTGAAACCCGACTATTCTCTTATGCGATTCTAAGCGTCTCTTTGTAGGAGAATGAAATCGAATGAGTTTAGTAATCCACATAAGTATAGATCTAATTAGGGTAATAAACGCATAGTTTATTGCAATTTACAGTATCCTATGCTGTTATCATCTGGAGAATTCTTGACTTTTATTGTGTATTTTATAAATTTTTATAATTCAGGACCGTGAAACTACGTCGTCAACGATAAAACTTTTGTCTCCTTTGGCTCGTTATTTTTCTCTGGGAAAATGTGAAAAACTGCGTCGTTGAGCTCGAGTGTTTTCCTGGCAGAATCAATGTTCTGTGAGATGAACTTTGGAAAAAAACGGGGCCTGTTTGGAGATCCCGAGAGGGCAGAATAACATGTAAATGGTTAACTTGGGTTGGGATTACAATAACAACTTAACTTAATTATGATTAAAATTTATAGTAATCAATTCTAGGAATCTGTGTTCTAAGTTGATGGTGAGGCTATAAGAACGAGATTCTTCGCAGATTTACTGCTATCAACTGTAATGCAGTTGTGTTCCAAAAACGGGTAAGGGTCGATACGGGAGTTGAAAGTCCAAGTTGAGTCGACTTGGTATCACGCAAGATTTTGGACAAATTTGAAACGGAAGCCAATATTTAATCAACTCTAGTTTTGAAGTCGACTTGATAAATTAGCAATTCAATATATTTCAAATCGGCTTTCAGTTCGATAACGAATCGTCTTGACATGTGAAAGACAACTCAACTTAGTATACAGACTGAACATTTAGGCTCGTATGACAGCATTGGGTTTATCGACATTGATGTTGAGTTGACTTTACAATAGAATAACTCAGGCTAAAGTCGACTGAGTTGACTACAACCTGGAATTAGTCAACTCCATTCAAGATACAGTAAAGTCGACTAAAAGTTGATTTTCCAATCAATAACTGCTATAAAATTGATTCGGATATCAGTTTTTTCCAGTCAACTTTCAAAAGCTTGCGACTTTGGACCATTGGGCAGCATCCAGAACTCAACAAAGTATTGAACTTAACCTTAAAATCGAGTCGTGATATAAATCTAGCTGATAGATAGCTTCCATAATTAATAATTACTAATGAAGTCAACTTTGATTTCAATTTCCAGTCGACTTTTAAAAGCTTACAACTTTGATCAGTATGGGCAACATCAAAACTCGACCAAATCAAGTTGTTTCACGAGCGATTTAAAAACCAAAAGTCGTGATTCAAATTCAAAACTGATCTGATATCACGTTTACTGTCCAACTTCTGACAATAGTCAAAAGTCGACTCGACTCGGACCGAAAGTCGCGTCTTTGGGCATCATTACCCGCGGCTTTGCAATCGGGTTTTCCAGCTCTCATCTTTATGCTTACTTAACGTCAATTAAACAAGCAAGCGAGAAGACGAGCGCGCCTCTTGATAAGAAGCAAACGAGCAAGGGGGATTGAATCCCGTGTAAGGATAGCGAACAGCCTAATCATTAGCGTAATGAATCCTTCTATACATTTACCCAACTGGATGGAAAAGAGAACCTTTTTTTCCTATCTCTCGTTCTTCTTAATCATTGGTTAGATAATACGGAAGTAGCGACTTAAAGAAAAGATCTCTGAGGAGATCCACTGCATAAAGGATCGATCCTCAAAGTAAATGGGATTTTTTTCTTGCTTTTATTATAATTTATCGGTTGTATATATTTCTCTATATTGAAGAACACTGGCAGGTTTTCAACTTGGTTTTTTCTACTAATAGATATAGGTAGATAGATAGGTAGATTTAGATAGATAGATAGATAGATAGATAGGTAGATAGGTAGATAGATAGATAGATAGATAGATAGATAGATAGATAGATAGATAGATAGATAGACAGATAGATAGACAAACAGAAAGATAGACAGACAGACAGACAAAAAGATAGATAGGTATAGGTGGATAGGTAGGTAGATTTAGATAGATAGATAGATAGATTGATTGATTGACAGACAGACAGATAGTTAGGTAGATAGACTGATAGATCGATTAACAGACAGACAGACAGACAAACAGACAGATAGATAGGTAGAGAGACAGATAGACAGATAGATAGATAGACAGACAGATAGATAGACAGACAGATAGATAGATAGATAGATACAATATACGTAAGTATACATAGAGTATACACGAAAGATACGTAGAATATACGTAAGTAAGGTTCTACAGAAAAGATCCTTGAGATCTGTTGCACGGAAAATCGATCCTTAAAGTAAACGGTATTTTTTCCCGCTGTTAATATATTTTGTCGCATTGTCGGCTGTGTATATATAAGAAAACACTGGAAGGTTTTTGAACGTCGCGTGCAGATGTTTCTCTCAAACTGTATCGATTACCCCACCACGCGCAGTATAGAACACAAAGGGGGAATAAAACAACAATTCAATAATTGCTTATGCAGCTTGGATGATTTTAGTGAATATCTCCCAGAAGACATGATCGAAACCTAGAGAATTTGTTAACAGTTCTGTTAGGTATTTTGTCAGATATATGCAGATATATAGAAATAAATAGATAGATAGATAGATAGATAGGTAGATAGATAGATAGATAGTTAGATAGATAGTTAGATAGATAGATAGAAAGACTGATAGATAGGTTAGATAGATAGATAGATAGTTAGATAGACAGATAGATAGATTAGATAGTTAGATAGATAGATAGATAGATAGATAGATAGATAGATAGATAGATAGATAGATAGATAGATAGATAGACAGATAGACAGATAGACCGATAGATAGATAGATAGATATAGACAGATAGATAGATAGATAGATAGATAGAAAGATAGATCGATAGATAGATAGATAGATAGTTAGATAGATAGTTAGATAGATAGATAGATAGATAGATAGATAAATAGATAGATAGATAGATAGATTACACAATTCAATGATTTAGCCATTCAGTTCACCTAATTCAGTTAGAATTGAAGCTTTACGTGGAACTTATAACTGAAGAAAAAGAACAGGCTATATGCACTGGTTTACGAGTCGCTTAGTAACGTAAAAGCGCTAGTACCCATAAAATGTCACCAACTTGTCGGTTATGACTGTCAATACAACGTTCTTTCGGCAGAGCGTAAAGTGCACTTGCGGTCTGCGGTGTATTAGAAGCCCCAAAGTGGCTATAAAATCAAATGTATAATCGGAAAATAGTATTTGAAAAGTCTGTTTCTGTACTAAATATTAAAACCACATTATAACTTTATATAAATTATTACCTTGGAATCATAGAATCTTATAAGTTTGTTGAAGTTATCCAGAAATGTTGTGTTTAGAATTCTCCGTGTGGAGCTGATGGAGCCCTACTGTCCGAGGCTCACGGTCTGGTGACGGATCTCCTGTTGGAATCGTCTTCGATGTCGCCTCATTTAGTCAGTGGTCTGAAGGCGCTGGCCACACTGCTGAGCCCGCCATTACCCGCCCATGGCCATGCCTACTCGTCACATTACCGCCTCCGACATTCAATTCACCCGCACGTTGCCCTGGTCGATGTAAGGGCCATGCCGTTCGACAGCGATGAGATACCCTACACGGGAGAGCCTTTACCCGGTCTCTCCAAGGTGAACACATTTATTTCTCCCTTGTCTTTCTTTTTATCAGTCTTTCTTGCCTCTTCCTCCTTTTGGTTCTTTTCGTTCATCTAACCTATGTCTACCTGTCTACCTACTAATGTATCTAATGTATCTATCTATCTATCTATCTATTTACCTATCTATCTACCTATCCATCTATCTTTGTCCGTCTGTCTATGTGTCTATCTGCCTATCTCTCTAACTGTCTATCAACCGATCTAACTATCTATTTATCGAACGATCGTCTGTCTATTGGTCTATCTATCTGTGGCTATCTTTTTAGCAACGTAAGCAGACCCATAATCTAGCTATCTATCTAGATCAGATCGGGTTTATCGGATCTATCTAGATCAAGTCTGTCAGATCTCTCTTGAATAGATCAGATCAGATCTAGCTACTAGCTGTCTTTCTATCTACCTACCTACCTACCTACCTATCTACCTATCTATCTATCTATGTCTATCTGTCTGTCTATCTGCCTGTCTCTCTGATTGTCTATCAACCGAACTTTCTATCTATTTATCGATCAATCTGTCTATCTATTGGTCTATCTTTCTGTCGCTATCTTTTTAGCAACGTAAGCAGATCCATAATCTAGCTATCTATCTAGATCAGATCAGGTCTGTCAGATCTCTATAGAATAGATCAGATCAGATTTAGCTAATAGCTGTCTATCTATCTACCTACCTACCTATCTACCTATCTATCTATCTATCTACCTTTCGATCTATCTATCTGTCGCATTGTTTTCAGCATTGTAAACAGATCTATATAACCCGACATAAGCTAAGAGAAGGTAAAGTTTGAATATGAGCAGACTTATGAGTAAAATGACTATATGCACCCTATCAGATTTAAAGTTTACGTCTAAATGAATCATATTAAAACTATAACATACACCCGTGTTGCATACATTCAATGATTATAACCATAACGCAAAATGGTTTTTAAATAAGTATACCGAGACTTGGCAAAATGGATGAACAATAAGTAAAGCAATGTGGTGGAGTTTCGAAGTAGAGTGTCAGTTTTTACAATTATATTTCATTTAATAATATATAATATATAAAATATGAAAAAATTATATTTCATAAAAAGTCAAAGATTCGGTCTTCTCGTGTATCAATAACGCGTCCTGATGCGGTTCGCCATTGCAAAACCGGAACATAGAATGTGACGATGCCTCGTCTCCCTTGTTTTGTCCATGAAAAGACCCCACGCATTGTAGCCCGACTCGCTATCGATCACCTATTTATTCGTAATAATCATCGGCTGTCATGGAGAAGAAATGGAATGCTTTGTTTCTAGGCGAAGAAATACCCTGGGGTGGGCTGGAAACGTCTCTTTTTTTTACAACGGCCGTCTTTTGCGCCTCAGATATTTGAACGAAATTACTTAGATAGATAGATAGATAGATAGATAGATAGATAGATAGATAAATAGATGAATAGACAGATAGACAAACAGATAGATAGATAGAGAAATGGATAGATAGGTAGATAGATATAGAGAGAGAGATCGATAGATAGAGAGAGAGAGAGAGAGAGAGAGAGAGATAGATAGATAGATAGATAGATAGATAAACATCTAGATAAATAACTAGGCAGATAAATATAGATAGAGAGATGGATAGATAGGTAGATGGAGATAGAGAGAAACAGATAGATGAATAGAGAGATGGATGGATAGATAGATAGATAGATAGATAGATAGATAGATAGATAGATAGATAGATAGATAGATAGTATAGATATATAGATAGATAAGTTGGCAGATAGATAGATAGATCAACATTGTAGCGAATTTGGAATATAGGGAAATCTTGCAACTAGTAACTTCATTAACTTAATTTATTTAAACAAACAATCATACCAACATTGTTTGTTCCATAAAAAAAAGTCCATGGTCGCACGAAGCGATCCTCCATGTTGTTTTTTTCGTAAATTTAATTACTTGCCTTTGGTGTGTATCCCTTTTCCGTGTTTCTCACCTTTTCCTACATCCGTTAAGCAAATTAATATCGATTAGTCATTTACGGTTAGCTCACGTACCAACCATGAAAGAATCGAGGAAAAAGCAGCAAATCACCTTAATTACTTGCTTATAAGTAGCTAAAGCAACAATTTGTACTTTTTCAAACCAACTCTTTACTTGTAACGCAATGCATGCGCTGTATAATGTGCAGACTCTGGACATCATGGAGGCTATTTGCATAGGAATTGCCTCATTTTCTCGTAAATTACTTTCTCTTTCAATTTTACTGCAATTTCGCTTTACCTTTTTTTGTAGATTGTCTGGTTCGTGTAACCTGAGCAAGTCAAGAATGTACCAATCCCATTTCAATCTATTAATCGAAAACAGAAAGGAAAACGATTCGTGCCGCCGAATCTCCTGCGACGGATGTCGACCAGCACGTGGACGACGACTACTTCGGCCACGGGGATGCCGACTATAGAACCGGAACCGTGTCGCAAACGAGCTACAAGCTTCAGGAACGCACACGGTAAATCTAACTGTACAATCATACCTTAATCAATGTCTATATACTTCTATCTATCTAACTATCTAACTATCGCATATGCTACCTATCTATATATCTAGCTATCTATATATCTAGCTATCTACCCTTCTTTGCTGCGTACCTTTAAGACTACTATTGACAGACTTACCTACCTACCATCAGTGTCTACATGCTTTCTATATATCCAACTATCTAGCTATCTAAACAACACATATGCTGACAGACCTACGTACCTAACATCAATATCTAAATGCTTCTATACATCCAACTATCGAACTACCTACATGCTACCTATCTATATATCTAGCTATCCATCCTTCTTACCTGTGTACCTTTAAGGCTACTATTGACAGACTTCCCCACCTAACATCAGTATCTAAATGCTTCTATCCATCTAACTATCGAACTACTCATATGCTACCGGTCTATATATCTAGCTATCTACCCTTCTTACCAGTGTACCTTTAAGGCTACTAACCTACCTATTATCATTATCCACACACTATCAACTATCGAACTACCTAATAGCTTTCTATCTTTTTACTTGGCTATCTACGCTACTTGCCCATGTGTCTTGTGTGAATACTATCGACAAACTTACCTATCTTTCGATCTACCTCTCAAGTTATCTAGCTGTCCTGTCTACCATTTTATCATTCCATCTACCTATCTGCCCATCCATCTACCTGTACACCTAACTATTCTTCAGTGTACCTACTTATCCATCTACAAACTGCATTTAACTATCCGTGAAACTATCGTTTATGTTACCTGCCAACCTATCTTTATGTACACCATCCATCTATCTATCCATTTATCTATCTATCTCTGATTTCTTCGCCACCTAACTGTATACCTAACTATCACTGGTGTCTAGATTTACCTGCCTATACACTTTCCTCTTTATCTATCTGTCAGTCTATCTATCCGATTGCCTACCTAATCTGTCTACCAAGTAAAGCAAAGCCGACGTCGTTTCAATCGGATTCCAAGTTTTCACTGCAAACAAAGATTCGGCGATTCTTTTATTACAAGGACGAAATCTATTAGAGTCTTAAATTAAATAAAAAAAGGAGACCATTAGAGAGCACCACAGCGAAATGGGCCGAGACAATTTAGAAGACAGGAAAAAGAAAAGCAACATGCGGTAAGCTCACAAATAAAGGCGCTCTAGGATCGATGCATTAGCCTTGTGAAGACTGTAGGAAAGCACGTGTTCTATATATATATATATAGAACGGATATAGAATGGATATATATATATATATATATCCATTGCTAGATTGAGTCATATTTCAAAAGAAGCACCTGAAAGAATTAAAACCCGGCTAGAATTACAGTTAAGACCTGTATTAGTGTATATATATATATATATGTATGTATATAGTATTAGTACACTTAAAGATGAATTGTTAGACATGATAGTTAGGTATACAGTTAGATGACGAAGAAATCGGAGTCCAATAGCTAGATAGATAGAGGGATAGACGGATGGATGGATGAATAGATAGACAGATAGATAGATAGATAGATAGATAGATGGATGGATGGATGGATGGATGGATGGATGGATGGACGAAAGGATGGATGGATGGATAGACGGATGGATGGATAGAGACAGATGGATAAATGGATAAGGTAGACAGACAGACAGATAGATAGATAGATACATACATACATACATACATAATACCTACCTACCTACCTACCTAGATAGATAGATAGATAGATAGATAGATAGATAGATAGATAGATAGATAGACATATATGTAAGTTATTTTACTTTGAATGTAAAACGATCGGTTATTAAACGATATAATGCAGTTTACAGTTATATACTCGTCCATCTTTTAAATTTATCCCAAATTTACGTGAAAGGCATAAGCCCTATTCTAGGAATAATTAGTTACATTAATTTCCTAATTAGATAAACCTTACATTTAGATCTGTAGGCATCAAAACACAGAGACTGGCAAGTGCAACTCTCATATTAAAACGACTTGTCCAAAGCGACATGAATAACTCACGCGGTTGCAAGAAATATATACAGCGGCGTCAATGTGTATCAGGAAGCAGGCAGAGTTACCATGGTTACCTAGTAGGCCTAGTCCCCCCCCTAGCACTCATCAGATAGCTTGATAAGCACAGTAACAATTCAACGTACCTTAACTGAGTATCCTATTCTAAGGCTACACTAATATGATGAGTTATTTTTGTATTTAAACTATAAACCTATACAATCTTATACAAATTGATTATAGGTTAAAGAATAGATCTATGATAGTTCAAAGACAATTGATGGGTTAAAATCCAAAGATGTGACGCACTGATCACATTCTTCCTGCGTAGCTCCGGAAAAATGGAGGAATACGCCGTGGGTAAATTATTGAGATTGGCCGTCTGTGACGAGTTGCCTACTGACGGCTTACAGGTTCTTGTCAGGCACTCGACAGTTTGCTGCCGGTCGATGGTCGACTGACGTCAGAGCACTCTCTCCCCTGTGCGAAGAGCAAGACGCCACTATCTCATCTGTAACATCCGACAAAGTCTTTTTGCCCTGTAGACAGTTTGATTGTAAGCTAAGCATAGTATATTTGGTTTTTGCACAAAACGACGTCATGTATGATGTGATGATGTCCTTCTAATTCCTCGTAGTATATATCACCTGATTATCATATAGCTGAGAGAGACAGGGTTTGTCTGTTGATTTTTTAAGTTTAACCGCATAGCTTTTAAAGTTTGTCTATTTACCTATCTGTTCCACCCCTAGTCCATACATCAGCTTATCCATGTTACCCATCTATCTAACTATCTATGTACCTATCTGGCTGACTGTCTAACTATCCATCTATCTAACTATTCAACGGCTTGGCTGTTCGACTATTCGACACTATCCCCTTTCTACCGCCTAACTACCAACTAATTTCCAATTGCCGTTCCATCTATCTATCGACCAATCTAAGAATCTATGAATCTATTCAATCCACGTGATACATCTGTCAATCCATGTCTGGACTCCATAGTATTCACTTTTCACGACAAAGTCAAGTTTCTTTCGACGACGTCGCCTGGCAAAAGCAATCGGCTGTCCCTGATCAGCAGTGACACCCAAAAGATACCATTTTATACCAGTGACTCAAAGAAAAGCTCAGGTTTCACGTTTTTCACGACGTCCGGGTCTCGTCAAACTATTTTCGTACCCACGGTATACACGTGGGCGCTTCCTGTGTTGCGCTTCCTTTTCTACGCAGCTATACGACTTGATTTCCTTCATTAACGACATTGCTCTTATTTAAGAAAAACCTCTAAGGATACTTAATAATATGTTAATGTATTCTTAATGTCTAACTATGTACCTTTAGATTGATGTATACTTAGCAACTGCAACTGTACTGTATGATTATGCCCATAGTTACGTCATCTAACTAACTGCCCAAACTTACATCCCATCTATCTATCTGGTTGTCTAACTATCCATCTGTCTATCTATCCTTGACTTGTATGACGTCGTCTGCTTGAATTCTGTCATAAGCCTAACACTGTAGCAGACGAACTAGTGCAAGCTAAAGATATCTATCTGTATCTATCTAACTATCCGGGTGGTTGATTGTTCGACATATCATTTTAAACAATCGTTTTTGGTCGATTGGTTTGTTTTTGTCTTTTTAATCATCTCTCCGATTGTTGTAGAGAGAATAGAATTTTGACGGTGACGTGTATATACTGTGGCATCGCGTCTCACCCGCAGTTTTTCGATATGTCGATAACAGATTTAGTGCCGCCAACGCTGAGCCCCAACCAGAGTCACGTGTCCCTGCACAGTTTAGCGGGCGGTAGCGAATTCAATTCGGCCATTCCATCAGCTAAGAGCCGCAGCCATTCGACGGCATCGATTCACGCAACGCAGATTCTGGGACGCCGCTTGAATCGCGACAGGAAAACTGTGCATAATTTGTATCCGCTGACGTCAAACCCTTCGGACGCCATACAGGGGGAGCTTCAATCAGGTAAAACAACGGGACCTCTCTCACAAGCTCGTCTCCGTACTGATCTTATCTATAATCCAGACGAACATTCCTGACCCTTTGACCCGAATTATATCACTCTTGTGGTTGCCTTGTGATGCCCATTTCACTCTCACGCTGCTTTGGAACAAAGCTTTATTCAAATCTCTTCTCCCAGTTATGATCCTGTGCAATAAACAACCCCCCTTTAAGTAGTACTTACTTCCCTTTGTGTCGTAACGTTATGACAAAATCTTACACCACAGTATCGTTCCTCCCAGCTACACAGCTCTTCCGCCAAAAGCGAATTTATATCTTACCAACGTCATGGTCTTATCTGGCGGTTCACAGGTCACTGGCGTTAACACTTGAGATGGCAAGTTATGAAATACCGTCTTTAACGACACTGAATCGGTTATATGCCTCAAGTAGCAGCCGTTAATTCAACAAGTAGTCTCCTTAAAAGGCTGACTTTGCTTTGCTGCATATGTACTCCGTATGACCTTAAAGATAGCTAATCCTCAATCCCACTGATAGTTAGCAGACGCATTAGTAAACTATCTGCAAAATGTTCTTGTACGAAAAGTTCACATTCCATTTCGTATTGCAGTTCAAGCTCCAAACTTGTAGGTTCACCGTGGCTTTTGTATCATATGAAGGCCTTGCAATGCGACAGTTATTGGGTTATAAGTTGACCTCTCGTATCCATGGAAACCAAAGTTAAAGGCCGTTATGTACGTCTCGAGCTCGTATGATGGCCAAACTTCTATTCTGTTGTACACGTTCATCTCTTTTAAATTGGATTTCTCCATAGGTTTTCCATCGTTATCAGAATTTGGAAGTTACTTTGAACCTTTTGCTTTCGTTTGTCACAAAAACACGTCTGGATTTAGTTCAATCTTTCGCCAAAGTTTCCTGTTTGTAATGGCTACGGAACTGCAGACAGTTAGCAGCTATTCATCCTAAACTCCCTTTAATAAGTTGGTTTTAAAAAGCAATTGAAAACTTTGGTTCATGTTAAAACTTAACTTTGCTGCGGTTTTTTTCCCGTTGTGATTCTCCCTCGCGCCTAAAAGTGGTCAAGTTTGTTTTTCATAGCCTCGGGCGTAGGGTGGTACTAAACTGCATCTCTTGAACTTTTCACCGGCTCTGTTGGTGTTTCACAAAACTCCTATTCCCATCAAGTTGTAAGAGTAACTTTATATTCTTTGTTTCTAATTGTACAACGAAAACGACGTTCAATTATTAGCGGAGTATATAGATTATTATAACTTCGTGATAACTTGAACCAACTTCGCTTTTATTGCTGAATATGTCTTCTCATTATGTTTGCTGTAAATCTTGATGTCAGTGTTATCCTACATTGATATATTTTAAAATTTTACGATGATTATATAGGATACTGTATTTAATTAATACAAAACTTTCGCTTAACTCCTGTGGCCAAGCTCTGGCCACTGGATTTGTGAATATACTCAGCATACTTAGCATACTTAATCGTAGTAATAATAATAACAGTTTCATAACTTGTGAACCTTTCCTATCGTCATATAGTAATTTTGGTTATGTAGTAATTATGAAACCTAAACATTATGTTATTCAGATATTGTAGTTATAATTAATACTAATTAAAACTTAAGACCAGTGTTCAAATTGATCTCATGATCACTAAAAGTACATGACGACTAATTTTATTTTATTTTCTTCAACTAAGATTCACACAGCGATTGTGATCAACGAGGTGAAGACTCCGAAACCGACGCAACCCTAACTGCCCCAGGATCGGCTTTAGCCAGCCGCCGGAATTCCGGATTTAGCTCAAGGTAACCCATATAGTTCCCTAGTTACATGACACGTGCAAATTACGAGTTATTTTGCATATTTTATGAATAGACGAAGTTCTTACGGAGGTAACTCCGGCAGTCGTCGAGGTTCCATCGGACCTGACCGAAAATCCAGCGACGAAAATCGGATTAAAACCGACAACACTGAATCGGACATTTGCGGAAAATACGTCAAAGGTCGAATCCTCATCACCGAAGAGGATTGCGAGACCATAAATTCCGTCTTCCGGAAGAAAGGCAAACCTCGGACGTCGGACTATGAAAGCTCCGATTCCCAGGGATCCAGCGACCATTACGAGGATCTGCAAACCGGGAGCGATGCCGCTTTTCAGTTCCGCATCAGTCACGTGTCAGAAGACTCTGAATCGGAAAAGGAAGTCGCTGCCGACAGCGCCGATGAGTCGAATCCGCGCATTATAAGGACCGAAGGGGGAATCCGATACGATCTCGACTTCCTCGAATCGGATCCATTACTGAACAGTTTGAAAGAATGGGATTACCCCATTTTTGACTTGGTCGATCAAACAGGCGATCAAATACTTTCTTCGGTACGTATACCTCAAACTACTTCCACTTTTAGTTTCCTTTCCACCAATCGTCTAAAACCGCGTCTTTTACGCGTAGCCTCCTTCCCTGACGAAGTTTGATAATAGTTAAGATTATGATTTTACTTTATCTATAGGCTTGCTATCGCGTGTTTGCCGAAGTGGGACTCTTCGATACCTTCAAAATCCCACTAGATGAATTCTTCTCCTTTTTCCACGCACTTGAAATGGGATATCGAGAGAAGCCATGTAAGACCATTCTCAAACAGAAACTAAAGCGATCGTCCTCTTTACCCGATAATCCATTTCATCCAGATCACAACAAGATCCACGCGACCGACGTCCTACACGCTGTTTACTACCTAACATCGCAGCCGATTCCAGGGTTCCAGGTACTACCAGCAGAGGCAGAATCTCTCATACCAGGTACATAGTTCTTCTTCCAAAACTTGAAAGCGGTGATTAAAATGCAAGTTGGCTACTAAGATCGAAGTTTGGAAAACGAACTTGGCTTCTCATTTCGACTTTCATCGCAATCCCAATCAAGCAACTTGGACAGAACTTGCAAATTATGAAGTTCGTTCCAAAGTTTCTCGTGTACGCAAGTGTCCCAGAAGCAAAAGAGCACAATCTGCTCCAAATATCCATTCAAGTACTTTGCTTATATCTTTAACAGGTTTTGCTGGATAACAGTCAAAACTACCACGGCGATTGTGCTATTCATTGGTCATGTAACCTCAAGTTCTCAGTGATTTTGAGCCGTTAGTTTAGCCAAAAAAGGTGCCTCAGTTGCTCATATAGTTTCATTCTGGTAGACATGATCCAAGTTGAAAGTCCAGGGTATTGCTCGGCTAAGACCCAAGTCGAGTGTTGTTTTCGTTCATCGCTAAACTTTGACCAAGTTAATGGAGAGCAAGAGAGTGGGTACGGAGCAAAGTTGGCGTCTTGGTGGCCGCTCCTCTCTCACTTTACGGCCCTGTCCCAACTTTGGGAACGAGTCTCGAGGAAGATGCAAATTAATCTCCTTCCAAGCCTGAAAGCATTCGCAGCACGAGTCCTATTCCATGTTTCAAGCTACACACGGAAATGCTGTCAGTCGATGAAGCATGGAGGGAAAGCAAGGACTCGGGTTTGAACAAATGAATCTGACCATATTTTCAGATTTGGGATCTTTGTAACCTAACATGTATTAAAGTAGTTATCTATGTTATATATGTGTATATGTATGTATAGTAACACCTGCAGAAGTACTGTAATTGACACGAATCTGTATCTATAAGTAAGAAACCATGGCAGTTTGCTACATTTGTCTTCTTGCGCTATTGCACGTGATTTGACAGAGACGTGGCAGTTCGTTAGTGCGGTTCAATGAACCTTGGTCGCATTAAGCGGTGAATGAGTCGAGGACATCGAGTGCAATTACCACATGGTTGGATAGTTCATTTGATCACTCGATGCGGTAATTCTTACTCGGGAAGTTAACTTAGCTATACTTTCGAATTTACTGAATTACTGCCGTTTCAGTTAGTATCATACGGTGTGAAACATCCTTAAAACTTAATTCATTTTCGCTTCTAATGCAAGTGCGCTTTGTGTCCACCGGTACAGGATGCGAGATAACAAGCCCGGCTTTGACGCAGCGCGTTTCCTTCAATTTTGAGGATTCCTACGGGATCATGGGAGCCAATTTCCCAGCGCTCGAATTAATGGCCCTCTATACTGCTGCTGCAATGCACGATTACGACCATCCGGGCCGCACAAACGCTTTTCTCGTATCCACTTTAGCACCGCAGGTAACAATCCAGGAGCGCATTTTCATTAAGCTCCTCTATCTTCGTGTGTAATACTTATACAACTAAAAGCATCGTATCAGATCCAATCTTACAAACACAAAACGGTTATTTGATTCGCATAAACAAGGTCGTTGAATTGACGCACCGTAAAAGGGTCACAAGAGAACCAATATAGGCTAAGAAGGCAGACAAAGAAGGCGAAATAGATGCATAGCAATTTTCCTCTTGCTTGTGTGTTCCCTGTCTAAGCACTCTAGGCCTCACATGTCAATATTTGCCTTACCCCGGGAGGTCTCTTGCTTATAGAGCGTGAAGGAAACCGTATATTTCAGTGTTCCAATATCTTCCTGCACATATAAAGACAATGTCGTCTCTTCGGTGTGACGTGAGAATGTCGATATACTCTGCAAACGGTTTTTTTTTTCCTCAGAATAGCAGAATATTTTTTTTAAAAAACGCTCAACTGGTCGTTTAGAAGCACATTCTGTTTTGAAGAGAGTAAGAATGCTTTTATATACAGGCGATTTTATATAACGATCGATCGGTACTGGAGAACCATCACGCAGCTGCTGCCTGGTCTCTCTTCCTGTCAAATCCTCGCTACAACTTTTTGGTTCATCTGGAGCGTGGCGAGTTCAAACGCTTCCGCTACTTAATCATCGAAGCTATCCTAGCCACCGACCTGAAACGCCATTTTGAAATCCTGGCCGAATTCAACGCCAAAGTCAATGACGCCGACGCTCCGGGCATCGATTGGACCTCCGAGGCGGACCGGATGATGGTCATGCAAATGTGTATCAAACTGGCCGATATCAATGGTCCGTGCAAGACTCATTCCATACACGTACAGTGGACCGACAGGATTGCAGAGGAGTTTTACGAACAAGTACTTGATTTAAGATTGATTCAAATAGATGCATTCGACATCACCAGAAAACTCTCCTCCCGTACAAAATCTAAAATTTAAAAAATGCCAAATAAACGTGTCAATCTCTTCCTTTTCACAGGGAGATGAAGAAGCGGCTCTAGGATTACCAATCTCTCCGTACATGGACCGGAAGAATCCGCAGTTGGCCAAACTGCAAGAATCGTTTATCAACCATTTGGTGGCCCCTCTGTGTAACGCCTATTCAGAAGCTGGTCTGCTGCCGGGCGTCTGGGATGACGACGATTGCGATAAAGCATCCTCCAGTGAACAAACGCCTACTGACAACGAGCCCGCCGAGTGCACGCGATCCGAAGGCAGCGACAGTGATACTCCAGCCTGCAGTGATGCTTCACCGATAGAAAGGAAAATTATCTGTCTGCACACAACACATCTAGAAGAGAATCACGACTACTGGGTTAATCGTATCAGGGTAAGTTACATATAACTAATACTGTAACACAGAAATTACCGTAAGTATACCATTACGCTTGCAGGAAGAGCAGCTACTCAAGGCCGATACCCCGGCACCCAGTCCAGCGGAAGGTAACTCTCGTGAACCAAGCCCTGTACCGGTGGCCGTCCCCGCTACAGTCGAGGATCGGATGGAGCCCATAGAAGAAGAGCAGAGTCCGCCCCTAGACAGAACATTCAGCTTCGACCGTGAGGATTCAAAGTTATGAGGAGGGATTCGTTGGCTTTCTACAATTTGGTCATCAATCGTTTCTGAATGTTTTATCACATTTTTGCTCCCTACCAAGAAAGTGTCCCTGTGATAACTTCTAAAATCTTTAGACGAGTTGTAATCACACTAATAATGGATTTGTATTTGAATGGGCAATAATCGGTTCGTTTTACTGGATTACGTCCATTCCGATTTTGAAAAGATATCCCGATAGGACTCGACTTGACTGTTTGTAAACAAAAGTTCAGGTTGCTGCTAAACAGAAGACTGTCAATGGTGAACGTTCTGGCTTTCAATGTTGCTTTATAAATTTTTTTGGCTAATTTTTGTTTTACCATTTATAATTATTAAAATCATGAAATTGTGTTTACATAATTTTGGTTTATTTCAAAGCATTATTGGTACAAATTATTCCATATCTCATGAGAAAATTTCTGTCCGTCTCTGTTTTCCCTGCGTCGTGTACAACATAAATGTTTTTATGGAAAAAGATAAAACAAGAATGGAATAAATTTTTGCTGTCGTGCACCCCCCAATAACCACAACGGGCAAGATTAACCGGTGCTAAAAAAATTCCTTACATAAACAAGGGTTGCATTTACGATTCTGCAAATGAGAAGTTTTCACGGACGAATGGGACGCGTTAGACTGGAAAGGTCCGCTGTTTTGGATCGATCATAGACAGCCGGTCGATTTCTTTTACCGGAGTTGAACGAAGAACTTCTGGACACCGGTGCGCGAGCGAAAGTAAATCCAGCTGTTCGACTTGGCTCTGGAGTCAACTGAACTGCCAAATTGCCTTCCTATTTTTCAAATAACAGTCATGAGACAGATCAGCTATTTTAAGATTACGTATCGAAGTTTCGAGGAACCAACAATTGGGATGTAAAGTAGGTAATCAAGGTTTACGTTTAAATGATCAACTTTGGAAGTTATATGGAGAGGAAAGACACATGAAAGAACATCAGGTGCTATAACGCAATAGAAATGACATGTTATGTCATTGAGCGATGCGTGTGTTCAGCACACAGTCCAGGGAAATCCTGTTTACTTTTTTCCCGTCTATTCCTGTGG
>JAIQCU010000776.1:27500-35068 GCA_022114935.1 Leptestheria dahalacensis
CAAATTAAAGGAGAGGAGAGAAAAAAAGTAACTTTTTTGGTGAAATATACAAACAAACAGTCCCAAGAAGGGCAACATGAATCTTCATCTTTTCCTCGGCTCGAGCAATTAGACAAATGGAAGCTATAAATGAAAGTCAAACACCATATTTCATTTTGCTTTCTCATTGTGTGTCCTTAGCGCATTATACTCCAGTTGAAGAGTTTTGCAGAGTACTTGGTCCTTTTAATTACTTAAATACGTCCCTTGGTAATTATTTCTTTAAATGCTAACAATAGCAGAAATAGCGTTTGAAGATAATTTTAACATGTATGCAATTGTATCGGAACTTAATTAAAATTTGCTGGATAACTTGGTCGTAATTTCATATAGGCATTTGATAAATTACTTGATGATTAACTGATAGTTATTTTGTTGCTTGCTTTATTATTAACTGAAAAATAGCTGATCAGCATTCAAAAACTACTTGATAATTACTTGATAATTACTTGCTAATTACTTGATAATTACTTGATAATTACTTGATAATTACTTGATAAGTAATTGATGATTACTTCATAACTACTTGTTAGGTACTTGATAATCACTTGATAAGTACTTGATGATTACTTCATAACTACTTGTTAAGTACTTGATAATTACTTGATAACAACTTGATAATCACTTATTAATTACTTGGTAAATATTGTACAACTACTTGACAGTTACTTACAAATTACTTGACAAGCACCTGATTACTTGATAACTTCTTGATGATCGCTTGATAATTAGTTGTTAAATACTTTATATCTACTTGATAATTGCTTGATAACCACTAAATAACTATTTTAAAATTTAATGATAATGGCTTGCTAATTACTTGACAAGTACCGGATTACTTGACAACCTTCGTATAAGTTGTTAAATACTTTATAACTACTTGATAATTGCTTGATACTATTAAATAAACATTTGATAATCCCTCTATAATGGCCTGTTAATTACTTGACAATTACCCTATAATTACTTGACTGTATAGCTAGATTTACTTAAACCATATGTCTAGGGCTTAGTTTATATGTTAAACCTGGCAAGTCATCATCTGAATCGCATCTTGTGTTGAAATGTATAGTCTACTGTTTTGTTAATTGACAAATCATTTTTAAAGCAATCGATAGCAGCATTTACGATTAGAGTTGATTGTTATTTTTCTTCTATCATGTTGCAGTTTATGGCTATTCTTATATACTGGTCATGTAGAAATAGATATTCTTGTTTCTAAAGAAAGAAGGCAAAACGAAAAATCACCGCTGGATCTGCTCATCAACATCGCGTTCCAGCTGAACCAGTCCGGGTGGTTCCATATCCAAACGACTGGCAATTCGTCCCACTTCCAGCAGGCATAAAATCACGTTACGCGGTTGCGTGTGAAGAACTATTTTGCATAGAGAGGATCTCATCAGACATCTGGTTTAACATAACATCTCTCCATATTACACTTTACTTATCAAAACAAAACGGTTGCAATGTTTGCTAAAATGCGAAACTTGAAAAATGATAAAATTCATCACGTGTAAGACGTCTTACACATAAATCAGTAAAATCTCAGTAGCTGTTTCAGTATGTGTTACCACGAACTGACTGATACTCTGAATAACTCCTATGAATTTTTGTTGGATGTAAATTTTCTGAAGTTGCGGACCCCCTTGCCAAATACGACGCAGGATTTGTAATTCACAGTGTCCGTTTTGCTGGGTGTCTTTATATGGAGTGCTCTTTCCTCGAGAGAATTTTCAATTCAGATCAAGTGATGGATTCGGCGAGTCTATGTTATGTACTGTAAGTTGTCGAAGACACACTATACAAGGCTTCTCTCCCTGGGCAGGAGAAGAGATTTTCTGCAACATTGTTATGCAGATGAGATGCGGCCAACCATATAGAGATCACTTTGTTTGCGCACCATGCAAATGAACACACCATCATAATTCCTCAGCTTCCTTAACGAACTCGGCAACTCATCCATTCCCAGCCGCGAGCATTTGTTCAAAACTCCCAACTTGCGAGACATCCTATGCAATATATTGTTAAACGCCCCAAGTTTCGGGCAGTTTCCCGTGGTGTACTACCTCATTAGAAATTCGGAACTTAAAATGATAGCTGCAAACTTCTGATTTCGGTTGTAAGAACGGATTAATTCTCAGTCACTTGCAGGTTAATAGCTGAATTCTAAGAACATACTGTTTATGGACTGTATTATAGGATCTTGCGTATGCACAGGAGTAGTTGGACACACAGTTATATACAGAGAGAGGATAGATAGACAGATAGATAGATAGATAGATAGATAGATAGATAGATAGATAGATAGATAGATAGATAGATAGATAGATAGATAGATAGATAGATAGATAGATCGTTAGATTGATAGATTTATAGATCGATAGATAGACAAAAAGACAAATAGAAAGATGGAAAGATACAGAGATAGATAGGAACATAGGTAGGTAAGTAGGTAGATAGGTAGATTGTTCCATCTCGTATCCTGCTTTACGAAATCGTTAAATTTCACTCCTACTTAAAAAAAAACCTACTTAAAATCCATTTTAAACCCGTTATATAACAAATTAATTACTTCTCGGTGATATAATTACTTCATCTTAGTTTGAACAGAAACTAATTTAAGTATCTCTGGATAATCGCTAAATCGTTAAAACTTAACCTAGCTCAACTTTCGAGTGGTTCGACTTGAATTCCTCGGTGTAATACGACACATAAATGCCGTATTAGGTGCGTTTATTCTCGCTTCCTAGTGAAATATAGCTGGGATGTGTAAGGAGCCTCTTGATAATAGCCTTACCATTCTTGGATTATAGGGACTTTTGAAACGTGTAATAGACGTCTGCCAGGCAATTGCATCAACCAGTTATGCGGGGGCCCCTCTAGGGAAGAAAACTTGCACGACGCTCTGACTTTCAATCTTATTCACACGTGCACTTTCCATTCATGAGGCAAATCTAAGGCAATTATCTTACTGGGCACACCAGCGCCCGTCATCGCGCAAAACCGTCATCCCCCCAGTCTTCTCTCAACTACAGCCCGCGGATATTTGAAATTTATTACCGACTGTGTTTCTATTTGCATAAAATGAGATATATATCTTACTTTTGACGTTTGAATTTAGCGCGCCATCTGATGCGGCGTTGCCATTTCTCACTTTGCTTCTCTTACTTGAACGCTATGACATGTTATTAAAAAGATAGGCTTGCGTTTGGGTATAGCAATTTACAAGGGTAATTTGAAACTCTGACAAGGGCCCTTTAGCGCGGATCACCGCATCTATAGATATGCGCGGCGCTTATTTTAGTTTCCTCAAACAAGGTCGAGACCCGGGGCCTGAAAACAAGGCGGGAAAAATTTGTAATCGACACTCCTGTTACAAGATTTATTGAGCCCTTCCATTGGAACCGACCCTTTTTTCCTTCTTCTTCTTCTTCTAAACCAAAAGATAATCAAATTGACCTCGGTTTTGAACGGGCAAAAGCAAATGAACAGCAGAAACGACTGGTTGCTGTATCAAAACTTGTGAATAATGCGCAGATGATGCTGAGCATAACTGATAAGGCAAAGAGCATCACTTTTAAATGCTCATTTGCATGTACTGGTCCCGATCGTAAATTGCCCCGGCCTTGATGCTTAATGGCGCGCACACAAACCCGTTGGGCAAACATCATTGAAACAAGAAAACTAAAAAGAAATAAAATAGAAAAAAAACACCGTTTAGTTTTGTGTTAAATTATTCCTCACGGGACTCTTCTGCATTTCCACATAAGGAATACAGTGCGCGTGATATGAACGATGATCCGAGCGTTTAATGAAGTCCCGACTATCATACCTTTAAGGTTTATAGCAACAGCCAAACAACAAATTCAGACACGGCGGCAGATCGTTTTACGATGTCAGTATAAACTTAAAATACTGTTCTTATACGAAATAGTATACTGGATTAACTTAACCTAACTTAACCTGCCCAGTAATCCATTTAACTTTTAGTTCAATTACCACAAGATGGTCTTGTGAAGTAGTGCTATAAGCGTACTAACCTTATGTCGCTATATCCTCACCTAATGTGATTTTAAGTATACTGAATCAAGTAACCGAACCAAACCTATATAACCTTCCTAGTCTACCCTACTGACCTGATCTAACCTAACCCCCCTAGTCCATTAGCCTTTCAGTTTCAGTTCTCATTAACTGGCGTTGAAATAACACTGTTAAGCTAGTAACCTAAACTATATTATGTTCACCTAACCTATAACCGTCTGACCGTCTCTGAATAACCGCTCAAGATAACAAGACCGAATCTTACTCTAGCCTATAACCTAACCTAACCTAACCTGACCTAGTAGCATACACGTTTTGCTAGTATTCAATCCAGTAACTTTTATGATGTGCCATGTCTTTTATAATGAATGTCACATGACATTTACACAATTACGATAATTTACCTTACGCCTACATGATACTTACAACTGGTACTGAATGACATTCTTCTGTTTGAAACGGCAGAGCGATCTTTTCAAACGACTCTAAGAAGACATCTTTGAAAAGAAGTCTATTCAACCCAAGCAAGGTTATTCAACAACTTTGTTCAGGCAATTTCAGTTTTACTATTTGACTCGGTACTTGTTAGCAACTTACTCTCATCAAGCGTTTTTCATACTGACTTTAATGGCTGTTTCTTCAGTTTTTGCTTCTCTTAAGTGAAAGTTTAGCAAGTGGGTTAGCTTTTTTTAAAAGTAGCCTTGCGTGAGGACGCAATACACAAAACTAGTTTCTTCGTACGTTTGATGATTGTTTTGTAAAGGTCACTTTTGTATATTCCAGTCGCTTGTAATGCGTTTCTGAAATTGCAGTCAAGTCAGTAATGACAGTGTTTAAGGGAAGTTAGCCATGACAAGAAAGAACTTACCAAGGTCTTCGCTTTCAAAAAGAAGGTTCTCGTGAATGCCCAGGTCGCGGCAGAACTTCAAAAAGTTGCAGGCGTTTTCGCGAGAAAAGAAACTTCCTTTGGCTGCTCTTTCCCAGCAACGAATCCGGTTTTGTGGCACTCCCTAAGATTCGATATTCAATCATGATTCTTTTTCAATTCTCTTTTTATACGCTAAGAATAAACTTCAACTGCAATATACAGGTAAAGCGCAGATTCGTAGTCGTCTGCCGTGGCACGTAGCCCCGAAGCGCTGTAGGAAAAAATCCCTACGCACTCTCAAATAAGACTCACTCGTTTTTGTCCAGACAATGTTCTCTCGCAACTGGTCAATGATTTAACTGTGTTTCCAAGTCTTCTTTCCTTTTTATAAGGTAAGAATAAACTTTAGTTGAAGTTTGAATTTAAGGGTACAGCGCAGATTCGCAGAGTCGTCTGCCAGCGGCACATAGCCCCGAACGATCATCCTTAAAGCGTCATAGGGAAAAATCCCTACGCACTCTTTACAACGAAGTATTCCTTTGTTAGTTCCTAGTTTTCTTTTGCAACTTCTGACAGTCTTGGGTAAAGTAGGGAAAAAAAACAATAGGAACTTGAATCTTGTAGCAAATTTTGCTATTGGAAAAGATATTTTTTAGAAAGATTCTCACTTAATCTCTGTATTATACCAAAAAGAAATTCAATATAAGATTGAAATGTACAGCTAGCAAGGGCTTGGCTCTTTTCAAATTCTGTATCCCATAAAGGAGAGAAGAAGGAGGAGAAGGAAAATATTGTGTAATAATTCACCAGCGCGTCGATGGCATCAATGGAAGGGATTTTCTCGAAAAGGAAGTAGCCACATCCAAAGAAGGGGGTCGTTAACTTTTCAAAACTAAAAACACCTGATCTGTGATTCAGTATTTTTTTTAACAGAAAAATCTTTCACTGTGTAAAATTTTCATCCGTTTGATCTAAGAATGTTAAGAAACTCATGCAGGTTAGTTGAACATTCCCTTCAGGTAAATGAATTATTTTTTCCAAATAAATGAGGAGTGAAACGAAACACCGACAGATTACCCGATAACACCACGCAACGCCTTAACACAAAAGACACCGCTGGCGCGCAAACTCTTATGCGCCTGTTTGTAAACAAACGCACGTGCACTTTTGACTAACGGCCTTCACGCTTATTAGTCGCTACAACTTGTCTAAACGTGACTTACCTTTTAAAATGCAATTCGTTTTACATGTCAATTGCGCGGTAGCCGGAGAAATGTCGTGTTGTGTTTTTTGAGGAACCAAATTGCATTTACCGAGAAAAACTTCACCAAATCGACTCGTTTTCAACTAACAAACAACAATCACAACATTGACCAATCAACAGCTAGTTTACTATAAACATGTTGATATTTTCATAACGTGTCACCTACGCAGTTTAACTATATGGACATGACATTGTCATGACATATTCACCTTGGCTGTCGATACTGAAATAGCTTCTTCTTGCAGAGGATTGTACTGGTCGACAATTTCCTTGGCTTTCTTCTGGATTATCCTGGCCAGGTGACAGATCAGCACTCCATTGTCCAGCATATCGATGAAGTTATCGGCTGTCAAATTCTCCGTTTCTACATTCAAAAGCAAACTCACATTAATATAGAATGTAATGGACGAATTCAGATGATCTTTCGTTTCGGACTTTCGATCGTTACGACTTCCTACACGGTATTACCATATGTAATAAGACCTTGGCCATCGGGTGTAGGTCATAAAAACGCAGTAAATCCTTCACTTATAAAACAAAAGAAACACTACGGGTCACGTACGCACACACACGCTCGTGCGTAGGAGTATATACAAGAAAGGGTTCGCAAGAGAAACTTGTAATCCCAACCTTTCATGTTTTGAAAACTGATAACTTTAATGACTTTTCAGCAAAAAAAATCATAAAAAAAGACTCGGGAATTTACAAAGCGGAAAAAGAGAGAGAAATCTGGCAACGTCGCAAGATTGTTTCGTATCTTTCAAATTGCGTAGGTTATACAACCCGATAAACATCTTTTATAAAAGGACTTTTACAGCACATCCATCTGTTAATATGATAAATATGATTTTATATAGTGTCTTAAAAATGCAGTGTTTTATAAAACTTAACCTTTAGATTTATAAATTAAAACATAGTTTAAGATAAACATAGTATGTATTCAAAACTTGTAAGAAAACACACGTGGACAACTTGACAATTCCGTTTTTCATGCGGGAAGGGGACAAAAAATGAGGAATGACAATATGTTAATCCAAAGAAAAGACGGTTTGGAAAACCTGTAACCTTTCCCATTGGAATGTCACTTTCTGAATATTTAGAGGAAAGAAATTATAGTTATATTAAAAACCAAAACGAAAAAAATGTCTAAAAGAATCGCTTTTTACATAGTATTAGTCTTATATCATGGTAGAGAGACAAATAGGTAGGTAGGTAGGTGGGTAGTAGGCAAGTAGGTACATAGTAGGTAGGTAGCGGGTTAGTAGGACATAAGTAGCTACCAGTAGTAGTGGCTAGTAGATGGGTAAGTAGGCGATTATTGGTAGGTAGGCGTAGGTAGGTAGGTAGGTAGGTAGG
>JAIQCU010000777.1:0-34933 GCA_022114935.1 Leptestheria dahalacensis
GTGTACTCCGAACTTTGTAGCAGCCGTCGAATGCTGTCGTCTGTCTTTTTCTTCTTACTTTTTCATACCCAGCGCTTTTTCCTTCTCATCCTGAGTTCTCTACTTCTACTTTAAAAAAATAACTTCTTTGTTTTCTACTTCGTTGTATTCTCTTTCTGTTTGTACTTGGATGTTTGTACATTGAAGAAGTAGAATGGATGTGCCTGATGGAAGTTGCAAGCGACTCTTAAATTCTTCGTCTTGTTTATAAGTGTCTCTTTCAGCATATGCAACATGGCTGTCTTAAAACAAATGAACGTCCAGATTGCTTTTTCGTAGCATTCGTTACTTTAAATGGTCCATTCAGCCTTTCCTTTCTTAAGTTCCAGTTCATTATGTGCGACGAAAATGAAAGAAAAGATCGTCTAACGGGACAGAGTCGCGTCTAATTTAGCTCCACTGCAAGCGCCATCACGTAAGGCATGCAAATCACGTACTGCAAGAATGGAAATTCTTTCCGTCGCAGTGCATCAAGACATTCTCTATGATAATTCCCTAAGGAAGAAGAGGAAAAAGGAGTTAAGATCCAATGCAACTCGAGTGGAATAATACGACTAGAGCATTGCTATATGTCGATGCATCTCGTCTTATTGATTTCTTACTTATCGAGAGCGTCTTGTGCAAACAATACACAAAGCACAGGGGGAACGGTGGCGCCCCTAGCGGCCAGGTAACCCAACGCGGGTGCGTGACGTAAACAGGAAAGCGATAAAAGGCAACGCCTTGATAAAAGCCACTGCCATAGGAGGAAAAGCGGGTCTGTTACCTGAAAGTTGGAACACAAGTAGCCTGAAGCGTCGTGCCTTTGCTAGTTTCTTGTTTTAGTGGCCAAGCGTCCCTTCAGTCTTCTCTCTGGCTTGTCTCTCTGCAATCGGTTGCTATGGTTTTACCTTGAACTGTAGAGCCATGTGAATTGGCGAAATATTACAGAGAAAAATGTGGTTTGTTCGCGTAACTTTATTCGTGTGTGCAGCTGGACTGTGTGCAGTGGCCAACGCCCAGTCGTTTGGGTCGCAAACCACCGAATCGACTCGTCTTTTTGGCACTTACAATGTGAATCGTAACAGTCCGTACGATGCTCAGCTAGATCGCAACCGTTACGGTGTTGCTGCTTTGAATTCCACTAGCAGAGATCGCAGACCTCCGGATACTATATACTGGGAACAGAAGCTTCCCTCCTCCTCAACTCGCGAACAGGTAACTCGAACCGGTTTCAAATTCAAACTCATTTGTAACTGTACAGCTCTAGATCGTGGCTCACCATATCCATAATCATATTGACTTGATGTTTATCAACTTAAAGTTAAAGAACCTGATTATTAAAGGACCAATATCGCGATCGAGACGGTTACAGTCCCAACTGGGGCAGCAACAGCAACAACAACGAGAGGTACAGTTCCAGTTACGAGCGCTACAATCCGCTCTACGAGAAAAACAACCCGGGTTTCAACCAGCGCAATCCCAACAACTACGGCGGTTCAACTTCAACTTCCTCGTACGACCGCGACCGAGGTGCTGCCGGCTCCTGGGACCGGGAGAAGGAACGGGAGCGCGAGAGGGAACGCGAATACGACCGCGAACGCAACTATTACTTAAATAGCAGACGCGTACCCAACACTAACACCAACAACAACAACCAAAACAACAACTATGGACCAAATCAACCGAGAACGCGCCTTCCAGGTAACTTAGACCTCATGACTTAATCCTATAAAAGATAATTCGAGTTAACGTTAATGATACTAAAAAGGTTGTGGATCCTTCGATGAATGGCGACCGGACATCATGGGTCAATGCAGACCGGATTACGCGGCCAGCGTTAAGGAGAGGGACATATTCGTAACTACCCCGTACGGCAGGATCAGAGGCTTGCTGGTGCAGATGTTTGACGGCCCTGGAGTTCCCTATGGCGACCGACCGGGAGTCTATCATTCCGGCAAGATATGGAGGACCGTCAATGCTTTCCTCGGCATTCCCTACGCTATGCCTCCAGTGGGAGAGGGTCGATTTAAAGTAATGTCCTATAGAAAGTGTTAATTGATCATAATTAAACTCTCAGTATGTATAATATGACACTAGCGTTACAGGCTCATACTATTATCTATCTGTCTATCTATCTTTCTATAAATCTATCTCCCTCTATCTATAGCTCTCTCAAGCTAAGCACCACAACAAAATACATCGTTTGATAATAGGCTCACAGTATCTTCTACCTATTTCACTACGCGCCTACTGACCTTCTATCTACGTATCTATTTACCTAACTGTCTATCTGTTTATATATCTATCTGTTTATCTAACAAGCTGTCTATCTACTTATCTTCCTAACTACCTACCTAGCTATCTACCTACCTAGCTATCTGTTTATTTATCTAAAAATCTATCTGTCTATCTACTTGTCTGTCTATCTATCTATATATCTATCTATTGTTTATCTAATAAGCTGTCTATCTGCTCATCTATCTAACTACCTACCTACGTACCTACCTACGTACCTACCTACGTACCTACCTATCTATCTATCTAGCTGTCCCTCTACCTGTGTATACAGCTACCTATCTACATATCTACCTATCTATCTATCTATCTGTCTAACTATCTATCCACCTATAAATTTATCTATTCGTGTACCTATTTACCAGTCTCTCTATTGTTTAAGTGACCATCATATTCATAGCCTTCTAGAATAAGTCTTGTTAAGATTAGCGACAAGGGAAAGTTCAATTCACAAAGGTACCGTTACTTTCAACTGCCATCCTTTTCTGGACCCTCGCAACTTTCGCCCCCTTTTGCAAAGCCCTGCGGCCTTGTTTGCGCGCTCTTAACCCACTTTCATGCCAACAATGTCGACCGCTTGCCCTGTATTACAATCCTTGGTCTTGAAAACTGTATTTATATACTGGGCATTATCATATATCTATATTGTATTGTTGTATGTTGTCTTTTGCAGCCACCGAGGCCAAAGAGAGCCTGGAGTTTATGGGATGCCACCGATTTCGGTCCAGCGTGTCCTCAACCGGTCCAATTCGTTGGGGCCTCTAAAGGAATCCGTTACATGAATGAAGATTGCCTTTACCTCAATGTTTTCACGCCTACAGTAAGTAGATCGAATAGTACAAGGTGAATCCAACACTCGAAATTACATTAAAATAAAGCAAGGTAAGAATTGTAAGATAACATATAACAAATCGATATTAGGATATGGTCTTGTGTGCATCTTATCGATTTGGTGCCCTCTTTGTCACCTTCCTTCTTTCTAGTTTTCTACCCAACGACCCATTCATTTGTGGTTATTTTTCTATAATATCCAGACAGGAGCTGTCGCCGAGAAATACCCGGTCATCTTTTACATCCACGGTGGTGATTTCGAGCGCGGAGCTTCCAATACCTTCCCCGGTCATATGCTGGCCTCGGTTGGCGAAGTGGTCGTCGTCAGCGTTAACTACCGCCTGGGTGCCCTAGGTAAACGACCACCGACCCAAGTTATCAACTGATGGAACACTTGATACAACAGTTTTAAATTGGCTTTGAATTGGTTGCTTAAAAAATAGTAAATCAATACAATACAGTACGATGTATAAAAGAATAATTCTAAATCAATAATTAATTAGCTGATTAAATAAAAAATACGTTGATACTTGATATAATTAGCTTTTAAACTGACTGTTGTTTAACCATATATACTTGTGCTTGTTTGAAATAGGCTTCCTGAGTACGGGAGACGAGTATTCTCCCGGCAATTACGGCATGCTGGACTTGGCCATGGCCCTAAATTGGGTCTACGACAACATCTACGTCTTCAACGGCAATAAGGATCTCATTACAGTGTACGGACCCGGGGCAGGAGCTGCTGCTGCCGGCCTCCTGGCTGTTGCCCCCAAGACCAAGCATATGGTGCGACAAGTTATCGCGCAAGTAAGAGCCCTCATCGTCCTCTGCCTCGACATCTTAAAATGATGATCGTTAAACTACAAAATCCTATATTTTACATGATAGTTACCTTATTACTTTCTTACTTCTATGTTCTTTAATATAATTGACGGTATTCGTATAAGGTTTTCATCCATTGGTTCATCTGAATAGCTTTAAAATTTTATCATTCAATACAATAATTACCTTAATAGATACATAATGTGTAGTCTCTAAATATTTATTGGTATTAATCAAAGGTTATCATTCATTCGTTGATTGTTTGTGACAGAGCGGTTCCATGTTTGCGGACTGGGCAGCCATCCAGGATCTCTATCGACTACAAAATACGAGTCGCGTTTTCGGCGAGCGTCTTGGCTGCCTCGTCGATAAACCCTACAAGCTGATCGATTGCCTCCGATCGCGCAGTTTCGAGGAACTTGGCAACGTCAGATTCACGGTAACTACCCGCCGCTTATGTCCTTCTCAACATTCATATGCTTGCATGGGGATCCTTACATATACTTAAACTAGATTGCCGTTTTAGTCTAATGCCATCAACTTAATTCAGTGATGCAGCCGGATGTTTTCAACATTCGTATACTTATGTATACGTCCAATACATATACTTAAACCTGAACTTGAACAGTTGTCGTGTAAATGTAATTGCTATCAACTTGTGATTGATGCAGCCGGATGTCGGAATGTGGCCCTGGGGTCCGGTGGTCGACCGCGAGATCCGGAAACCGTCGAGCAACTGGTACGAAGGCTGGGAGGAAAAGGACTGGACCTTCCTGCCGGACATACCCGAGGAACTGGTGCGAACACGGCAATACAATCAGGAGCTGCGGTATCTCTCCGGTGTCACTCGAGATGAAGCTGCCTATCTTGTCTGTAAGTCTAAACAAAGACTTGTAATTAACTGACAGATGAACCATTATACGATTTGGGTTATTTTAGATAACAACAAGACCCTGCTGCCCAACTTTGAAATCACTGAACGCTTTTTCGACCAGAAGATCCGCGAGTACATCCACAAGTACAACTACACGCTGAATCCCGAAGGAATCTTCAGTGCCATCAAGTACATGTACACTTACTGGCCGGATCCCAAGAACACGACGCATATCCGAGAGCAGTACATTAACGTATAACTCACCTCTTTAACTTAATTATAATTACAACTGACCGTCGATTTTTTCGTTTCGTTTCGACTCAGTTTATGTCGGACGCCCTGTATCGTAGCCCCAACGACAAGCTGATCAAAATGCTGACCGAGGATGGAGTACCGACTTTTATGTACGTCCTCAATTCGACCATCAACGCGCTCAACTATCCCTTCTGGTCGCGTGTACCTCACAACATCGAATACTTCTTCCTGAGCGGCGGTCCCTTCACCGATCCGGGTAATTGCCATTAACTTTAATCTGAATCAAGTTTTTCAATTTAACGTCGGTCTTATTGAAACAGAGTTCTATCCGGAAGATTTCCGCGTCGAAAGGAAGCAATGGAATGAAGAGGATCGGCAAATGTCGGAATTCCTCATCAAGACCTTTGCTAATTTTGCTCGTTTCGGGTACTTCTTCAAACTTAATTACAGTTACAAGAATGAATAGATGATGATGAACTGGTTAACTTTGATTGAATTAGACGCCCAACGCCAGTGGCTATCTATAATATCAACTGGCCGCAGATGCGTCACGGGATGCTCGAGTATCTGAACTTGAATCGAACCGATAACTCGACCATCGAATTCAACTACCGACAGCAGGAATGCGCCTTCTGGTCCGAGTACATGCCCAGCGTGGTCGGCTTCCTTCTACCGACGTATCGTCCATTCACCGAGGTAAGTTTAAATTCAGTATTAAAAGTAAAATAACCTTAATATAATCAATACGTCAAATATCAATTAGTAAATCTCAGTAATAATTGAGAGATAATATTAAAATAAGTGCTAATAGATTGCTAATAGGATTTAACCTGTGGTTCATTCTATGGCTTTTCAGTACTGGTGGGAGCCAACAACGCCCATATCCATCGCCTTCTGGTCCGTGTCCGGGGCCTGCATCATTTTCGCCATGCTCTCTATACTCTGCTGTTGTCTCTGGCGAGGAGCCAAAAGGTTATTCCATTTAACGTTTAATTCTGTCAATTAAATTAATCCAACAGTTAGTTGATTCCAAGTATTGAAATTGTAAATAACAGGGCTGATTCAAAAGATGTCATCGTTATTTATCGACAAGTTGTGATACATTACTCTTAATTTAATAATATCTAAATACGTAATAAGTATATTAACTTAAGCGTATTGAGACTGATTCAGTTTTGAGGTTTTATTGACAAGTCTGTTTGTTGATTCGACAGGGCCAATGATAAGCTGCTGGCGGATAATTACTTAAGCGAAGAATTCATCGAAAACCACAATACGGGACCGAGGGACTACAACAACTCGCCCCGGTTTACGGAGCGCAGCGCCGAGAAGCTCAAATTGCAAGAAGCCCAAACGTCCGTCTAAAAGAATTGCCTTTTGAAACTTTTAGTGTCGAAAATGGGGAACAATTAATGAACAGAGGACCCTGCCATCGTATTTTCCATATTCAGCAAAGTGAAGCCAAGTTATAGTTTGTTTTGTTTTCAACCGATTCCGCATCGATTCATTCTATTACTATTTTTCAATCATCGTAGATCTGTTTGATGATTGTAGCAGTGCAAGAATACAGTGCAGTTTATAATACCGCTTTCTCATTTTATTCAATCTATCAAACGAAAGTGAACTGGAATCTATTACATCGATATGAATTTTTTGTTATCGATAGTCAAAATCCTTGATTCGTACGTTATAGTGAGGCCGGAAAGCACTGATGTATCGAAACTTCGATAATGATACTGATGCTGTTTGAATAACTAATATCGATATTAACGATACATGAGGTTCCATATATAATCGATATCCAACATCCTTATCGGTACGATAACAAAACGAGGCTATAAAGCATTGATATCGAACTCTCCATATGATATCGATACATCAAACGACCCTGTTAATCTAATAATATTATCGATATTATAATCCCCGATATCCCCAGTTTCGCAATATCGATATCAATTTCCTTAACGATATCCAACAACACTATCGATGCAATAACGAATCGAAGCCAAAAGTCATCGATATATGAACATTTTAGTGTTGATATCGGTAAACCGGACTACTCTGTTGAAGAATAGTAATATCGGTATTAACGATGCGATATATCCATCAGGTTTCTTTTTATCGATACGACAGCGAACCAAGGCCAAAAGCATCGATATATGGAAATTTCGATATCGACATATCGGGTCACCACGATGCATTTGTCACATATAATATAACTGTATATTTATAGCACCAATTTTAAATATACTATTTAATGAACTTTGGCTAGGATTCCATTATGTATTTTTGATTCAATCAATTAAGGTTACATAAAGCAGTAATTTACAATTTGATCTGAAGGCGGGTTTCGGACAAAAATTCTCAGACTTTGGTGGGAATAACTCCGAAGTTGGCGTTGGTCAAATCGTACAGAGCCGGAGCGTCTTGGCAAGCGATCGAATCCTCGGGCAGGGCGCAGGTCAATGATTCCTGGTTGAAGATGGTCTGGTTGCCGCAGACGAAACTGAAGTGCGCCATCTCCAGCAGCTTCATTCCATACGTTAAGAGTTGATTACAGTTAAAGATAATGTAATTACAATGATAGGTACCTTTCCTTCAGCATCGGTAATAGGCTGGCAGACGTGGAAAATCTTGCAGTCGTTGTCGGTGTCGGCGTAATAACCGTACCTCCTGCCGTCGCACTTGAAGGTGGTTTTCAGGTTCTGCACCAGGGAGTCGCTAGCGTCGGGTAGCACGTAGGCCATGCGGGATTCACTGACGTATAGGGCGGCCAGAAAGACCAGCGCTGCTACGAGGAGACGAGACATGTTTGGGATGCAAATGGTAATGAACGACTGGCTATTCCTCAATCATCTGCACGGTCATTTATATATACCCCAGAAGGTCGACAGGGGGATTGGCTTCGGGTACATCACATCCTCTCTCCAGAATGTCCGTGAAATACTGGAAAAAGAGAAATGCTTTGAAGACGCGCACCTTTCTAAGTTGTGACTTGCAACAGGTTTTGCCTTGTTCCTCCAAGTGGTTAACCATGCAAGTGGGACATACCCACACGCGGTATACCTTCTTTACATATTTCACAACATTCCAATGTGGAGAGGTAAGCATTGCAGCATCCCATTTAATGTCGTTCCTGTTGTTGCGAACGACACTGAACTGATGTGCTTGCCGAAACAAGATGCACTTAAAATCATTGTCGTTATAAATGTGATGAGCAGCTAATGATGACGTAACATGTCGAGTGGCTATTTAGAAGCTCAGCTAAGGATGTCAACTAACAAGTTGCTTGGCAGAATCCGACATTACCACAGCCGACTTGGAAAAATTGAGAGAATGTCGCGACGATCTCGATCCCGGTTGTCATTACAGGTTCGGTGTTTAAAGCTTGGGAACTAGTGACGGTAACAGTGCTGAACCGGCATGTTATTGACACGGCATTTTTGTCAAACATTCTTTCAGTTCCAACCATGAATTCAGAGCACTGAACCGTCATGTTATTGACACGGCATTTTTGTCGAACATTCTTTCAGTTCCAGCCATGAATTCTGAGCACTGAACCGTCATGTTATTGACACGGCATTGTGTGCTGTACGTTTTCAGTTCCACCGTAAATTTGAACGAAGGGTAAAAGGGATTGAAGATGTGAATCCTTTGTCTGCACTTAGTCATATCTTTCACCTCGATAATACAACAGTAACAGCGCTAAACCGGCATTTTATTGACACGGCATGTTGCCGTACGTTTTCAAACTCGGGCATGAATTTCAAGCCAGTATAAGGGTGATACCGGTTCTCATAACTATATCAAATCTATCACTTCGATAATACAATAGCGACAGCGCTAAACCGGCATGTTATTGACACGGCATTTTACCGTCCCTCTTCATTTTTTCCGGCCGTTTGAAAGCCAGAGGATGTAAGAAATTAAATTTAATTGAATAAAAGATCTTCAAATGTAAAGTGGGATCTTTCTGAACATGTGCAGTTCATACGGCAAGGGTCATGCATATAACAATGCGCGTCTGCTCCTTTGTGGGTCGTCAAAAAGGACGGCGAATTACCCGTCAAGGACTGCCGATTCGACTTTTTTCTCCAACTCCTCTCTCTTTCCCTCTTCCTTGGGTTATTTCTCTGCCATCAAATAGTTCTCACTGGCCGGATGAACAATGCCAACGTATGGGATAAACGTCGTCTCCTTCCTCAGGGCAATTCTTCGAGCAGCGCACACCAACTTTCCCTTTCCTCTTACTTTTTCACATATCAATTTCCTCGAAAAGGAGACGATCAATCCTTCACTTGAAATTAAACTCGACAATGTAGTCATAATCAAATTAGTATCAAACTGAACTGTTTTTATCGTCGAATCTTGTTTGAAAGGCGAATATGCAATGGCGCAACTGTTCCTATTAACATAATTCCATTAAATACTGTATATAACGATTGACTGTACATTGATACCGGTTGCCATCACATAAGCATGTCTATTGCCTCCGTATTAGCCATAGTAATGATACTGAACCGACGTTTGCTATTGACACGGCATTTGCCGTACGTTTTCAGATCCGACAAGCGAATCTCGACATTGCTTTGATTACTTCAACTTTACGTACAATATAACACAACACATTTTATTATTATAGATATTTTGTAATTGTATATTGTTTATTTAATTTATATGTGTAAAATTATGCAATTAGGTTAACTATTCCCATGAATATAATTCTAGCAGAGAAACTTGTAATTATCAGTCATTGAGAATTATCCTAATGGTTGTTGCGGCGCTTTTTTTATGAATAAAAGAAATAGCCGTGCTGTGTGAGATTCGTCTGCAAAACGTGGCCCCGGCACTTCATTAATCTGCCGAAAAAGTAGACAAGACTTTCCCCGATAGCGTTTCACTCTCACGACCCTTTAATTATTTTTTTTTAAAATCGCCGTGTAATCTGTAATTTGTTGAATAAAGTCATTACCGGTTATCCCTTATTATGTCAATTTGCATAGATAAGTTAAACTTAAAAGTTAAATATTTTGATGGCGCAGGTTGGACTAAATGGCATCAAGTTGACGGGCGGTCACTTTTTCTGTCGTGAAAAGCCATCGTTTAAATGGGCGGAGGTGTTGGGTTTTTTCTTCTTCTTAAGGACCAGCACAGGTCACGGGAACGGAAACGATCCGCTGTAAGCAGCGATTTAGCACCGCGAACAATGAAGCCATTTATGCATTTAACCACAGAAAAAACTTAAAAGCAAACGAAAATGAAATGTATCTCGCCCTTGGTTATATATTCAGTAAATTAACCTTTGATTTTAAGTTAATGTCATTAACTTTCAAGTTTGAATTTCAAAACTTTTCCCGCCAAAAATCGTTCTTTTCTGAAGTAGTACCTCCAGAAAAGACGATTCACTTTAATTCCTTTTCCTTTTGATATTCTGATCGATTATTTATACGCCAGGGGACGTTTCATGTTTGTGGGACAATAATTGACGGTCGATTAAAGTGGAAGATGTCTGATGGCAGTATCGGTTGCCACTGCATGATGATTATAGACTGGGAAATGGCTGGAGAAAGACTGGAAAAGAGGCGCTGGCACTGCTTCGTGACGAGTCGCTCACGTTGGCTTACACATTTCTCATATTAACCTGACGATGGCAAAGGGCATCCAACAAGGTCTCTCATCTACACCCATCGCTCCCAGCACCAAAACACCAACTCGAGTCCTTTCGTTTTCCAACAATTTTCAATCGACTTTCCATTTGCGCAAGTCAACTGCAACTAACATCAATTTCTCTTAATTTATTTCAACCGCAGTCAGAGTTTAAACCCCAATAATACAAACAATAAACACAATCAGTTCTATTCTCTCATATATATAAATAAATACCATAAACAACTATACTTTTCAAATATTGAATAATATTACTGTGATAGTTTAACTTGTACACGATATAAATTTAAATCATCCGATGATTTGTCTTGTGTTTAGTCGTTGTTGGGTTTACTTTCAATCGAAATATTTATTGGTTTATCCATATAATTCATGTGGTGCATCAAATCGAGGACGATCGGCAGTCGTGATCCAAGGAAACTGATGGTGAAATGCTGCGTGAAACCAGAGTCAGCCTCAGCGCCAATCAGTTTAGATGAGCTTGTGAATCTTCCCACGGCTCTTTCTCCTCTCCACCTTAGAGCTGGCACGTCCGATAAAGCCTCGACAACAATGGCGGATGGAGACAAAAAATTGTAACTCACGCCACACGTTCACTTTTCTAACCCAAACGCCCTGCGCTGCACTGAGAGTAGCCGCAGCAGCAGCGGACGCGCCCCGATATAAAAAGCTGGGTCAACACATAGAGTCGACACACACCTTCTCTAGCTTCCATCCAACCAACACTGCTCAACAGTATCCGACTGTGTATTCCAGTAGCCACCGTCGTTTCCTAACTATTACTCGACAAAGATGAACGCCAAAGTACTGCTGGTTGTTGCTGCTCTGATGGCTGCTAGCCTGGCTGCTCGAGTTGTAAGTATCTTCACTGGAATTGACTTACTTTCTTATCAACTTAACAGTATTTCTAAGACTAAATTTGAATGTAACCAGGAGTTACGATTCACCCCTGAATCTCTTAAGATTAGGAGTTACTTACATGATTTATTCGAATGGATACGTTAAGCTTTGCAGTTGATGTCCGTTATAGTTTCATTTTAACATTAACATTAATTTGTTCGATTAATTATTAGATAATCTAAAAGTTTAGAATAGTAAATTAAAGTAAGGGGAACATTTGATGTGTGCTCGTGGCGAGTTTCCGGAAGCCATATAACCCGTAAGAATAGGTCACATATACATGTCACGTATACTTTGTATGTCGAGTACCAACACCCAGTGTTTTATCGCCTGGAACAAGAAAACACATTAAATAATACTTTCACCTAAAGCGCATCCTTCGCATTATTCTCACCGGAGGAATGCACAGTCTAACTGAGGCGGAGTAATTCTTTTGTTTGTGTCCCGTGGTAAACACGACAGGTGAAGCGACAAGCTGCCAAGGTGTCGTGGCCGCCGCAGGGCGTCGCTGGCGTCGATTTCCCGACCTACAGCGAAGTTCCCCCCAACCTGGCTTTCAACTGCAACGATAAGCTGGCCGGATACTACGCTGATCCCGAAGCCCAATGCCAGGTATATTTCACTGATATACTATTAATATACCAGGCTTATTTTATTATCTGATTACTTGGATCGATTACTCGATTCGATTACTACCGACTACTAGGTTTGATTACTGATTACTATTATAGACTGATTACTTGATTCGATCACTGCATATTGCTAGGTTTGATTACTGATTACTGTTATGGACTGATTACTTGATTTGTTCACTGCGGATTACTAGGCTGATTACTCGATTGTAGATTGATTACAAAGTACTGTTATAAACCGGTTACTTGATTTGATTACTATAGATTATTCAGTCGATTACTTGATTACTGTCATTGATTGATTAAACTGAATCTTGACATAACTATTATTAAATTGATATGCCTGCATGATCTATTTATCTATCTATCCATCTATCGATCTATCTATCTACTTAACTACCTACCTACCTACCTATCTATCTATCTATCTATCCATCTATCTATATGCCTAGTATCGTATGTGTCTCTATATCTACCCGTTCATGATTACATTGGCTAGTTAATTTGTTAAGGTTTGGCACTGGTGTTTGCCCAGCGGCCAGCGCTACAGCTTCTTGTGTCCCAACGGCACCATGTTCAACCAGAACTTCCGCGTGTGCGATTGGTGGTACAACGTCAAGTGCGTCGAGTCGGCTAATCTGTACAACGTCAACGCCGACCTCTACAAGGACGCCCAGGGAAATCCTCTGTAAAAACAGAGGCTTCTTTCAACTGCCACTACCCTTTTGTACACTATACCCACCCATCTCCTCCCTTACCTACACACAAGGGGAAATCTATGTACGCTCACTTTATGCCCAAGTTGTAAAAAAAATAAGAGTCTTCGATCGGTTGTAATGACTCCATTGTGGTGCTTTATGGACACTTTTTCGATCACTCTATATGCTTCTTTTATGTACGCGTGGCTCGAGATTAATATATTTTTCTATTAGCACAGACCATGCTCCTTTTTATAGTTAATATATTAAAGTTAATCAGCCATTAATGAAATATACTACATTGTATATAAGCGTAAAATGAAAGTAACATGAACAAGAAATGAGATTTCGCCTCTCTTTAGAATCGATTACACGTTACGCATGTTAGCAAGCCGTGTCACCTACACGGAACTACCGGAACTGGGTCTTTTGTTTGTAAAGGAAAGTAAGGTGAGTTACCTAAACTGAAAGCGGGTAAGTAACGATGAAAGATAAGACACACACGTCCTCGCCCTAATTCCAAAGCGCACTACGCCCGGGCTAGTACTTCCACTAGATTCGCTGTTATCCACGAAAATCAGGATCTGGAATAATGAACTGTACGTTAACGTTGATAACTTAGATTGTTTCAAGCATGTATCGACTGATAGATCAGTGTGATTCATAATGCTGTTTCGATTATACAGCATGCACAGACGAGTTAAGAACTGAATGATGGAATGTGGATAGTGGAAGCACTACAGGCGTAACTGCACGTTTACGTTAGCGCATCCTTAGTAACGTCAACAGTTTGAAACATGCGTTGAATCACAGTTGTTTGTTGTTCGCTTTTCCACCTCGGGCCCTTTGCTTTTTGTATATCAACAAAACCAGTGCACAGTAATCATCTGCCCTTCAAAACCAAAGGGCCTGGCTCTTTCGACTTTCATTTTCTAAGTTTTAAGTGCCATAGAATACCTTAGTTAGAAACAATGTTTCGCTGGTTAAAAGGCTGCAACCCACAGATTGACTATGTGGACAGGAGGCACTCCTCGCTGGTCAACATTCCTGAGGAACTGTTGCGCTACGCGCAGAGTCTCGAAGAGCTCTTACTCGACGCCAACCACATCAGCGAGTTGCCAAAGGTAGATTCGTCGACTCTCTTATATAAACGTGTATTCATTTGTTCAATGTCATCTCTGTTCGCAGGGCCTGTTTCGTCTCGAGAAGCTGCGGAAGCTGAGTCTGGCCGACAACAGGATCGAGCGTCTGCCACAAGAGATTCAGCACCTGCGGAGTCTGGCGGAATTGGACGTCTCCCGCAACGGTGCGTCTTCCTGGATTTTGAAATATATTTTTGACAATTGCAAATGTGTAATGTGTGCTGACTAGAGAGATAAGGAAGTTGGCTTGTCAAGATAACCGTAACGGTCGATTTTACGATCGAGATAAGAACATTTGAACTTTTGAACCGTAAATAGGTTATTTTATTAGAATTATTACTGTTAGTCAAAATTTAAACTTATGTTTTATATATTTATGTAATTAACACAAACAATTTTCCAATATGTGAACAGATATCATGGAAATTCCAGACTGTATTCGCCATTTACAACTCCTTCAGGTGGCCGATTTCAGCAATAATCCCATATCGAGGTAATACGAACGGAACCAGGCTAATAACCCCTTGAATAGTCGACAGTTTAACACCACGTGTGATTGCATGCTTGTGTCCTACATAGATTACCGCCCGGTTTTATCCAGCTGAGAAACTTGACGGTCTTGGGACTCAATGATACTGCGCTGACCGAGTTACCCTCCGATTTCGGAAAGTGGGTTCTAATTAGACTAAACTGATTAACCCTATTAGTGAAGCATGTTGATAACCTGGCGTTTATTGTAGTTTAACGCATCTGCAGTCGCTCGAGTTGAGGGAGAACATGCTGAGGAAACTGCCCGAGTCTCTAGTCCAACTGACCAAACTTGAAAGACTGGATTTAGGCGATAACCTCTTCGATAGTCTGGTATTTTTTTAATTGGATTATTCTTTAACGACGTTAATTGATCGCTATGGGAGTTTTAATGCAAGTCATGATAAGTGGCATAATTTATAAATAATATTATGTTTGATATTATAAAGCCCGGGCATATTGGATTCGTTTCCTCGCTGACGGAACTGTGGCTGGACCGCAACCAGTTGACCGTCCTACCGGAGGAGCTGTGCTATTTAAAACACTTGACCTTTCTGGACGTGTCGGAGAACCGACTGACCCGATTACCGGACAACGTGGGTCGCCTGGAGTCTCTGGTCGATTTGCATTTGTCGCAGAACCTGCTGGAAGCCCTACCCGAGAGTATTGGCGCCTTGGGCAAATTGGCTATCCTCAAACTGGATCAGAACCGGATTACCGCCCTAACGGCAGCTATTGGAAAGCAAGTCTTACAACGTCTTATGGTTTTATTAACGTCGAATTAACTTAAAAGCTATCTGTATTCCCATTAATTATTGGATTTTTACTGGTATTTTAATGGATTACTGATTTAAAGACATTAACTTAAATATTAGTTTAATATCGTTTTCCTTGATTTTCTCACAGATGCTGCTCGTTGCAGGAGTTAATCCTGACGGAGAATCACGTCGAGGAGTTGCCGGCCTCGGTGGGCTACCTGTGCCGGTTGAGCAATCTGAACGTGGACCGCAACCAGCTGAGGCAATTACCCGTCCAGATCGGCAAATTGAGTCATTTAAGCGTGCTATCGCTGCGTGATAATCGTCTCAGCCGGTTACCCAGTGAAATCGGACAGTGCCATGAATTGCGCGTTCTCAGCGTCTCGGGCAATATGTAATTACTCTAATTAACATTGAACAACCATCTGTAATTCTTAATTCATTTTGCCTTATTAGTTTATTATAAGTAGGTTTAATTAACATGACTAATAAAACGAAATTTATTTAGATTGTAACTGAAATTGATGTAACTTTTTGAAGGTTACGTAATCTGCCGTTGTCGCTGGCCAACCTCAACTTGAAGGCCGTGTGGATGTCGGACAAACAGACGCAACCCATGTTGACCTTCCAAACGGACATTGACGAGGAAACCAAGGAAGAAGTCTTGACGTGCTTCCTTCTGCCGCAATTTGAATATCAGCCCGATATCAGCGGTAATTCTCATTTACTTTTTAAGTTCATAATTGATATAATATTGATAACATATTTAACCATACTTGATGTAACATATATGGCTCCATAATCTGTCTGTCTGTCTATTTATCTATCATCTGTCCAACTATCCATCTATCTATCTATCTATCTGTCTATCCATCTATATATCTGTCTATCTATCTATCCATCCTCCTATTTAACTGTCTATCCATCTTCCTGTTTAACTGTCTACCTATCTGTCTTCCTATCCAACTATTTATCTATCTGTCTATCTATCTAACTATCTATCTGTCTATCTGTCTATTTATCTTCCTATCTAACTGTATCTATGTATGCATCTGTCCATCTATCTATCCATCTTCCTATCTAACCATCTATCTTCCTGTCTAACTGTATCTATCTATGTATCTATCCATCTTCTATCTAACTAGCCATTTATCTATCTATCCATATTCCTATCTAACTGTCTATCTATCTATCTATATCAATACATAGCTGTATCATATTAATAACAAACCTTGCAATAATCAAATAATGATAATAATATCGTAGTAATTAAACTGCAGTTTACACGTCAATTATAATTTATAATTATTCAGTTTTTTTATTTAACTACTTTTCGCAGATTTAAAAACGCTGGAGAGTGAGGCGAGGGCTAGTGATCCTCTGAGGACCTCGATCGTCAAGTTCAGCCAGGACTCGCGCTCGGACAGCGACGACGACAACTCGGAGCGCGAAGGTTCTTTCGTCCGACACAACACGCCGCATCCCAAGGACCTCAAAGCCAAAGCCAATAAGTTGTTCAGTCCTAAAGGGAAAAACATTGATGGCAAAGTCGTTCTTAACGATGAAGAACAAGCCAAGGAATCGACATTTCGGCCGGGCAGAGTGGAAATGCCGGCGCTGGAAGGCCAAGCTCCGCTGTACAGCCATGTTACGGTATCAATACATTAAAAAACGTATGGGCGTTAACTAAAATTCAACTGTAATTAGAAGGAGCCATCGGTAGTCAAGGTGACAAAAGTCGGGGACGAAAGCGTCGACGTCGAGGAGAAGGTGGAAGTGGAAGTGGTCACCGTCCGAGAGTATCAAATCACCGAAGTACAAACACCGACTCCACCTACTCCTCCGCCGCCTCCACCTCCTCCGCCTAAACCTGCCACGCCGGCGGCTTCTCCCACCCCGCCGGCCCCGACTCCGCCGCCACCGCCGCCGCCTCCTGCACACGTCCATAACATCTCCGGTTAATATCTTACCATTATTTTTCATAATTTCGTCCGTTTGTCATGAAATATTGCCTAAGATAGATAAGATAGATACGTAGATAAATAGGGTTAGATTGGTAGGTAAGATAGATCGATAGACAAGATAGGTAAGGTAGTTAGGTAAAGAGACAGATAAATGAATACATGGATGAATAGATAGATGGACAGAAGGATTAAAAGACGAATAGCTATTTGGATAGATAGATAGAGACATAGTTGGACTGCTATGAATACTGATATACGGACGAACGGACAGGCAGATGGATAAGTAGATATAGTTAGATAGATAAATAGATAGATAGATAAGTAGATAGATCGTCAGATAGTCAGGTAATCATTAAATATCAGTTTCCCGAAAGCTGTTCATCACAATTTAATTAAAATGCTTAAATTTAGGAATGGAATCCGACTCGGACGAAGGAGACCCCACCCCCGAAGTCTTTGAAGAAGAATACGAGATCAGGATCGAGCGCACCAATCAAGGCCTAGGTTTGAGCATCGCTGGAGGACGAGGATCGACCCCATATCGAGGAGACGACGAAGGAATCTTTATCTCCCGCGTAACGGAAGGGGGCCCTGCACAGCGCGCTGGATTGAGGACCGGCGATAAGGTCTTGTCGGTGAACGGCAATTCCTGTGTCGCAGTGGACCACTATGAAGCTGTGGAAATTCTGAAAGGTGTCGGACCGGTGCTTATCATGAGGGTCTCGAGGTAATTTCTGAATTTTGCTCAAAACCCAATAATAAAACTTAATTACTATTATTATTATTATTACTGTAAAATATTTATATCTTCCTAAATATTTATAGGGAAGTCACCCGAACAATGCCCAGCAGGAGGCCCCTATTGAAGAATATTGTCCTCCTCCCTCCACCACCGCCGGTCCCTCCACCGAAACCAGCCCCTCGACTATCTCTTACGCTATCCAATAGCGATGCAGAGGGACAGAGGCCTGCTCTAGCCCCACGGTCAAACGGCAGTCACATTCAGCAGCCAACAGCCATTCAGCAGCAATCGGTCGGTAGATCCTTAGGTCAGCAGCAGGCCTACACTGGGGCAATAGGGCGACAGCCAGCTCATTATAGCCCGGTAGAGCAACAGCATACTCGTAATAGCCCAGCAGCGCAGCAGCAATCCTACGGGGGACCACTGATACAGCAGGAATCCCTAAACGGGCCAATAAGACAGCAGCATTCATATACAGGATCAGGAGGACTGAACCAGTATCAACCGCGTTATTCGCCCGCTGCTTCAGCCACATCCCAGCAGGCCGGTCCGCAGTACGTTGAACCCACCGGAGCGATTGATAAACCCGGCCTGGAACTGCGGAAGGAGCGACTGTTTATTACCCTGATGCGGGATCAGACGGGACTTGGGTTTAGTCTGGCTGGAGGCAAAGGAGGGATACCCTTCGTTGAGAATTCTGAGGTAAAAAATAAATACAGAATTAATTAAAAATTTATAAGTAATTAATGGTTTTGAAATATCTTGATTAGGCCATTTACGTATCGAGAATCATCCCTGGTGGACCGGCAGATCGTGACGGCAAACTGCGCATCGGAGACAAAATCATATCGGTAAAACGCCTTATATTCTCTGATGCCTTTTTACTGTTTATCTCATAATGAAGTCATTTTTACAGGATACAATAGTTTCGGGCTATAATAAATATATATTGTTATATGAATAGCACAAATGATATGAATGAGATAACACAGCGTAATTAGCCGTACCTAGCTAATGGTAGAGGGTCTTTCAAAGCAAGCTAACCAATAGGAATGACGCTTGGTCAGGGGTTCAGCCCGATTTTGCTTCAAGTGTATGAAGTTTATATTCATTTTGTTGTCGCCAGTGATGGTTTTTCGGCAAAACTCTTACAACAAAAGAAAGCATTTTTCCAGCGCATTCCAACTGTTTAGGTAAAGTGGGGTAAAAACGTCTTTTTTTTCAACAAGAAGCTTAAGAAACCGTAGCTCCGTAAGAGCCTATGCTTGAGTTGTCTGCACCAATCAGGTGCGCCCAGTCCGGTAAGCCTAATTATATATCACTGATTAAGCAATGTCAGTGTAAACAAATAAATAATATAAAATAGGCAATGTATAAGTAAATTAACAGAAATATAGGTAATAAATTAAATGATTAATGCAAACAGGTAATGATCTAACACATATGCTTGTTTATTCTGTACAGATCAACGGTGTGGAACTGGAAGGAGCCAGGCACGACCAGGCGGTAGCCATGCTGACGGGTTTGGAACGTTTTATCCGCCTTGTGATCGAGCGGGAGTCGTGGCTGCCCATTCAAAAACCCAAATCACCCGGTCTGCTGGGTGGACCCAAACCGTACGTTTCTCCGTACAATTCCGGCAGCTCTTTAGCACCCAGACCCGCCAGTAGCGGTCTGTCGACATCGCCTTTTGTCAATAGCAAAATCTCGCCGTTGAGCACTAGGTAAACTCTAAAAAGTTGAGCAGGAGAAGCACTAAATTATGGCAGATGGAAATGAGAGAGCAATTTGTCTATTTTACTATTCACTCGCTGTGTGTTATTGGTGTTAATTCGTTTCCACGTTTACGTGGTAATTATAATTAAATTTCATATCATATGGATTCATTTAAATTGATCTATACTTATTTGATTGTATGTACGTTTACTGCTCGTTATAATTATATTGGACTTTGTTGTATATTGTTACAAATACATGCGTGCTGTTAACGTGAATTACCTAACCGTATTAGTGGTTGGTAAATTTTTTCCCAGTTGATATGTTTACGTCAAGTTAAGTTAATATATTTGTTGGTAATTGCAGTTCGCCTATTGGGCACCGGGTCCAGTCGACTCCGGACTTGAATCCAGCTGGTGCTCCATACCGACCTGCGCCAAACGTTGCTGGAATACCCATCTCTAGCAATGGGTAACAATATTTTTTTTAAAGTACCGACGAGTTATCTAATTATTTCATTGTTAATTAAATTATGAAAGCTTGGCTACTGTTTACCGAGCCAAGTCGAACCCCGACCTCAACCCAGTGGTAGCTCCAGCTCAACCACCGCCGGAAGCAACCAGGGTATCGTCATCTAGTCTAGGGTAACAAGAGAATTTTATAAAACGTAGGTTTCAAACGGGACCTTATTACGCTATTCTGATTCAACAGGGTGGCAAAAACTGGTCCGGCCCCTTCCAGCAGCGCCGTAGTTTTAAGATCCAGCGAACCTGGCCATACAGGACCGGTGACGAGCCAGCAGTTCGACGCACTGATTCCAGCGCACTTCCAGCAGCCTCCAGCTGCGACAGAGCCCCCCGGAACATCGAGTGTCGTCATCAACGTCAGACAGCCGGACCCGGTGAGCAGCTTGAGCGAGTTCCAGTTCCCGGCGCCGCCCACGCAGCTCGGTAAAGTGACCGAGACCATCACCAAGAGCACCCTGACTGAAACCATCGTCACTCGCATTACCAATAACCGACTCGGAGCAGCACCGATCATCGTCGAAGACGTCGTCCTCCATAAAGGTGAGGGACCTCTGGGTATCAGCATCATAGGCGGATCTGATACGTCGTGCAAACCTTTCGGAGGTGACCAACCTGGAATTTTTATATCCAAGGCAAGTTGTTTTTAAGTGATATTAGCATAAGAACCGGGTTTAACTGTTGAATGACGTTATTTTAGGTACTTCCGGAAGGACTGGCAGCGCGATCCATGCGCCTCCGGATGGGCGACCGGTTCGTCAAAGTCAACGGTAAAGATATCACCAAGGCGACCCATCAGGAAGCTGTGAATGCTTTAGTAGAGTCGGGACCGCAGCTGATTTTGACGGTCCAGCACGATCCGCCGCCCAACGGATTCCAGGTTGGTTAACCGACTTAACCTGCTGCTGCTGCAGTCCTTACCGTCTTTTCTGTTTCAATTCTAATTTGTATAACTTGGCATGTCATATCGCTAATCATTTATGTTATGTTGTTTATTAATTATGATGAATATGTTTAATTATTAAAAAAAAAAATTATTTCTTTGATTCTTAAGTAAATTAATTTTTGAATTGAGGTATTTTTGGATTGAGGTTTTTATCGTCTCACTTGAAAATTTCAATTTCTTAAAAAAAATCCTTAATTTAGGCAATTTGATATTTGACATTAATAAGTACATTTTAATATTAAAATATTTGATTTGTATGATTTAGGAAGTGACGGTGCATCGCTCCGCTGACGAGAAGTTGGGCCTGAACATCAAAGGGGGCTTCGGTCTGCAAGGCAACCCGACTGACCCCAGCGACCATGGCATTTTCGTGTCGAAAATCAGCAAGGACGGTGTCATTAAACGAGATGGCAGGATCAAAGTATCTTAACAGCATTAAATCAATTTGTATCTTCGATTTAAATGATGGACTTGACCAAACGTGAATGTTACAGGTGGGGATGAGGCTACTGGAAGCCAACGGAGTGACTCTCATCGGTGCGGCCCATCAAGACGCCGTCAACGTGTTGAGGAATTGCGGGGAGAAGCTGAATCTGTTAGTCTGTGAAGGTATATCTGCCGTTAGTTTTCTGTTTAATCCAATATTTTAATTTCTTAGTTTTCAGAAGTATATTCAACATGTATTTTCGACGTTTTCTCGTTTTTATATTAAAAAAAAATGTTTAGGTTATGATCCGGCTGATGTGGCCAAGCTGGAAGTCGAGGGAAATCTGAAGAAGAATGATACATCGGGCAGCGTCGAGAGTCTGGAAGGCGACCGTCAAACTCTGCAGCCGCCCGTGAAGCAGACAAGTCAGTCGGACGTGTCGGCCAAGCCGACGAGCCCTAACCTTGGATCCAAGCCGACTTCCGACAAGGTATATCCATTCATTATCTTGGATCCTGTTCTCCGTTTCCTATCGTCTAATAGCCATTATTATTATTAGTATTACTACTGTATTACTGTTAGCCTGTCTCATTCATGAGATTTGTAATCTTAGATCCTGTTATTAAATAATAAGGTTTAATAGTTTTGTGATTGTTTGGTTTGTTATAGGTGATGGAGGTAGTCCGTGCCGCAGAGATGCTGGTCAGTAATCAGCTGCTGCCGCCGAAATCGCCCGGACCCAATCGGACCACTACCATCGTCATGTCCAAGCATACCCTGGCGCCCAACTCGGATTCACAGACGGTAATGGTACCATTCAGTTAATTTCTCTTGTATGATGAAGCTGATTAACTTGAGTCAAATTCTAAAACAGCGGTTTTACAATCACTACTTTTTAAAAGAATAAATAATAAACATAATTTAATTGTGCAATCAAGGATATTAATAACCATTGATTATAATTGCTATTAATGATAATCTCAAAGATAATCCTATTGCCATAAGCACGTGGTTAAAGAATGACCGAACAAATGTCGGGTCATCGTCGTGCCTTTTGTTGCCTTCTATGTTTTCCTGCTAAAACGCTTCTTGTCGTGTTTTCTGTGCCAGTGCCCCGCTGTTGTCAACGTCACGAATGCCTGTGCCGAGCCTGAAATGCCGTCCAAAACAGCGGCAGAATCTGCTTCTGTCCACCTGTCCCTGTCTGAAAGCGAGTCCGATTCCGAATCACCTGCACCCGAGACTGCGGTCGACGAACCCATCGTCAGCGTAATGGTTCTTTGCACTTGCCCCTATATTATCACTACTGTATGTTATACCGGATTATAATGAGTTACGATTTCTGTGATAATTAACTAGGATGCGTTGGTGGTTATCAAATTCACTAGCTACTCGTATTTAATTGAAGTTAATCTTTTAATCCTATAGTTTAATGCGTAAAGTTATAGCACACTAATGACTTGAGTTAATTTATATTAACGAGTTTTGCCACTTGAACAGTCGTTATTAGCCGCAGCCAAGAAAGAGCAGCCCGTCCAGAGTCCCGACAAGCTGCCCTTTGACGCCAAAAAGCGCATCTTCGAGGAGGACGCCAAACAGTCACTTTTTAACAACAATTTGGGTGAATTCATCGACTCGTTTAAATTACCATCACTTCATTACAATGATAAGTCTGACTAATTAATGAAATCGATTAAAAAGTTCATCATCTTCCCCATACAGAATATGAACGTAACTATTAGTGAATCGAAATAGAGTTACAAATGAAAGAGTACAACCATGAAAATATCGTTCAACTAATATTCCTGTTTGCTCAGTTAAAAGCGCTCCAGTGGTCCCACCCGCACCGGTTATCCCGTCCGCTGGAACCGAAATCAAAGCGCAGAAGTCATCCGCAGTCAGCAGCAATAACAATCTAACAGCAGGTAAGCTCCTACCTCCATGAAAACCAATGAAATACCAATCATTAGTAAAAAATAAAATCAAGATGCTTTAATATTAATTTAGTAATGTGTTAACAACTTGGTTATTGCTGTGCTTTTGTCAGAGTAACTGGGTAAAAGTGAACTTGGATTGAATACAAGTAGTTATTTTACTTAACGTCGATCCTTCTTGCAGGAAATCCGCAGAAAACCGAGGAAACGTCGTCCACCAGCACTCGGCTAGAGCGCGTCCGAGAAGAGGACAGCAGCGACCGCGAACCGACCAAACCTCCGCCAGCTGACAGAGTTGTCCGGACGGCCAAAGCCGAGCGTCGTTTACGGGAGAAGCTGCACAGGAACGGCCCTGAATTGAACGACGAGGAGAAGCAGCTGCCTCCGGCCGCCCAGCGCGAGTTGATGGCTAAGAAGCGCGCTGCGTGGAGACAGGCGCGTCTCAAGTCGCTGGAACAGGACGCCTTCCAGGCGGAGCTGGTCATGAAGAGGATGAGTCAGCTGTCGACGGGATCGTTGCAGTTCAACTGTGATGATTCGGATGCCGGCAGCAGCAAATATTCCGTAATTCAGTTTAATTTGAATCGTTATTAACTGGCGTAATCTATGTTTAATGAAAGTAACTTGGCTGATTTCAGTATTTATTTTTATATTAATTTTAATATTTGATTGGAACTGAGTTCGATTCCATAACGTCAGTGAGTGAAAAATCCCCCGCCATTTTACGATTCAAGTGGCACTGCAATTTAATTTCATTTGGGAATGCCAAATTGTAGAAGTTTCGGCGATCAGCGGAATAAATACAGAAAAACAGACGGTTAGATAGTTATACAGGCAGATAGACAGACAGAGACAAATATAGACAGATAAAGAGACGGATTGGTTGATAGATGGACAGATAGATGGAGAGATCGATTGTTGGGTAGATAGATAGACAGACATATAGGTAGTTAGGTAGGTAGGTAAATAGTTAGACAGGATAGATAGATAGATAGATAGACAGACAGACAGTACAGATAGACAGATAGATGGATAGACCAACTGTTGGATAGCTAGATAGATAGACAGACAGACGGACAGACAGATAGGTAGATGGATATCTAGATAGGTAGGTAGATAGATAGACAGACAGACAGATAGGCAGACAGACAATTCTTTTTGTATTATTCTAATGACTGATATTACAATCATCATATCTAATTAATTAATATTAATTCATCCTTTCTGAAACAAAGGAGGCGAACGTCGTGTATTCGACAGGCAGCCTCAACTCGCGAGCTTCACAGGACGTCGTCGACGACGACGATGAAGATCCGGCCAACAGCAGCGTCCTCTCTTCGGGCACAACTTCTTCAACATCGGTGGCCATGGGACGTCGTAAAAAGCGCAGTAAAAAATCCAAAAAATAAAAATGAAACCTAACAATCCGGTCTTGAAAATAATGCCTGCCTCTATTTTTGAACCGATTCCGTCTTTTAACTTAATATCAAAACAATTTTTTTGAAAATTAAATTTCTAATCCATTTGCCATACAATTTAAACACAATAAAAGCAATCTGCCTTTTTATATTGTTTTTAAAAAAGTGAATGTATGTGTGTGTTCCGGATTAAATACAGTGTGTCAATATAAGAGAAACGTCACAACAGCTTCACCAGCTTCCCCATATGTTTCTGCTGCACCAACACCTGTCTTATTCGCAATCTGTGCAGCAGCTCTGTCCTTCTCGGTTTTCAATAAACGACAGGGAATTAACGGGAATATTCAAGGGGCGTTTTTTGGAGCAAGAAGCGCGATTAGAGCGTAACTTTGCACCGGCAAAATACAGCCAACAAAAGGCAGGCAAAAAAAAATAAGAATATAAAATATAAAAGAACAACTTAAAAGAAGCAAAGAAGAAGAAAAAAATGGTGAATTTATAACAAAAGGCGCTCGGGGGTGACAATGGACCCGGGGGTGGAAGAGAAGGGTCGACGTTGCTGGATTATGCACTACTGAGGATTCAGTAGAAAGGTGCAGACGTCTAGCTTGGCTAGCTCAGTACTTGGCACTCCATCGCCTTTGCAAGGTATTCACACTTTTCCCAGTTCGGGTCATAGCCAATTCAATTCCAAATCTCATCTTGGTTACGTTGCCATGGAAACGCAACAGTTCACACATGGGAAAGCATAAAAATTTAAAAATAAAATATAAAGATGGGTTACCAGGATCCTTGACACGCTGGCTGAACTCACCACGGCTGTGTGCACGCATCCAGCGACAGGGGAAACCCTGATACTGCCGGTAAGACTTGAATTTCTCCAGCGTCACCGGAAGCGTTGTTTCGTAGATCAGGTAACACCCTCGCTGTCTTTTTTTCGGTTATAAATTTATTAAAGAATCTAAATATGAATAAAAAGCTAAACCGTGAAGAAGAATGTTGACAGTTCCAATACAATAACATTAGACGAATCATTAAACTAACGTACCATTTTAAGTTTAGCGTTAAATAATTCCTTAAATAGCACCAGGTTAACTATCACAGCCAGAATTTAAAGATTTGAAAAAAAATCGTCTGGAAAACCCAAAAGGTGTTTGACGCAAATGGTGGAAAAGCAGCAACGGCAAGAGGCGTACAGACCCAACAAAAATAGAATTAAAAAAACGAGTGGAGGAAAAAAAAGCCCCAGTTGGGATAATGAGAAGCCGTACAACTGGCTAAATAGAACCGTTGCCAGCGACCGGGTCTTTTGTTTCGCTTCTGTCGAAAACCCAGCGGAAAACGGAGGGAAATGACTGAACATTTTGTTATTTCCATTATCTTTATTCATTTATAAAAAAAAAGCTCGAGTCAATCGGGCCGTTAGATCATTTTAAAGTGCGACCTGCAGTCGAGCGGTTTTTGTTTCTAAACTTCTCGCTGGGGAATAAGGTTGCCAGTGAGCGAAAAGAAATGTCGACAGACGAGAGGTGAAACGTGCGCTATCAGCATGAAGAGGTTCAGCCACTCGAACATGCATCCGTATTGTGTCTGAAATGCTCCTCTGCTGATGTGAAGGTAACCCGATCGCCGCATTTAGGCATCGAATTACCCAGTCCCTTTTAGCGTATAAGAGGCTCCCACTGGCACACTAGCACCACCATTGTCACTTATTGCGCCTTCCTTAACCCATTCCCTTGACCTCCGAGTCCCCTTAACTTTAAATCCAACTGTAATTAACTTTAATTTCAGTGTAGTTTATCATGGGATTTGGATCCTGTGCCAGGAGAGAGATTGGAAACTAAAGGCTAGGATGACTGAATTCTAATGTTGCCTAGATCCCGACTGCTTTGAGCATTTCTAGCACCATTGGAATTCAGTTTATCCTAACCCGCGACTGCAATAGGCGTCGTCTGCCCCTGGAGCTTATGTTGTAGATACCCTTCAACGGTGAATCCAACATCCCGTCTGAAGGTACGCATTCAAACCGAATTAACTTTAATTAGTTACGTTAAAACTAAGCTTTGTAAACTGATTTTCTTTCTTTTCGAAAAATTCCTCATGGACCTCTTTTGTATCTAATTTTTTTCAGTCATTTTTTCTGAAGGTTCATTAGGACCTGTTTCATGGGACCCGTTCAAACATCTGAACATGTGATGAAAAAACAGGATAGAAATCTCTCGAAAGGTTCCACAGGTAAACGACTGCAATTATCGCGGTGTAATGGTCGACATTCTGGAATTCCCCAGCGGCTGCAGAACTAATTACACAAGTGTGTGTGACACAGCGGCTCAAGTAAACACTTGTTTACGTGGCCTTTTGCTCCTCTGCTGTGCACATATATACCAGGTTTCCAGGTGCCCAGTCCAAGTATTCCAAAACACGACTGTAGAATGAAGTTTTACGTGGTCTGGCTTGCTGTGCTCATCGCTGTCCCTGCCTTGGCCGTAAGTTTATAACGTAACAGTTCCTGTAGAAGTTTAAATAATGAGCATACTGATGTTATAACTGAGATTTTCGTAGTTGATTTTAGAGTTGCAGCCTGTATATTATTCGACTATTTCACATCGCTTGGGTTAAACTTGGCCTGTTCCATTCCTCGTTGTATTGGGTTCGCTAACGTAATGCATGTAGTGTAACTGTGGTTCACCTATATCATGACAGAAGAAATGTATGGCTGCATAAGAATAGTTTGATTCGTACATATCTGCCTTGGTATCATAATTGGTACATCAGACAAGATCGCTCCTTGATTGGTACGTAAGTTACTTAATTAGTAGTTGCTTGGTAGTTACGTGTTGTTTGTGTTCCGCATAGTACACTGCAACGATAGATAACGTAACAAAAGGATGTCTGAATACAGTTCCCAGGCAACAGGGACCTTCTAGACGGTAATGGTAGCGACCCTGCCCCGCCGAAACCTCAGCCCCGGGACGATCCACACAAGCCCCAGCCCAGGATTGAGGTAATACGTTGAAGTTAAATGAGCAGTCCTTGACAGATTTGAACCTGTATGTTGTTCTTGTGGTCATTTGCATCTTCTAGGTACTCGAGCATACTTTCAAGCCGCAACCGCGCGATGAGCCACCTAGACCTCAACCTAGGATCGAAATGGTAAAACATGGTTCCCTGATTCTGATAGCCAGTTTCAGTTATCAGTTTTCAACTGGTCTTTGAAACTTACCCAATCCCAGGTCAAAGTGGATGAATTGAAACCACAACCTCGTCAAGATGTCATTCCACTAAAACCCCAACCCAGGATCGAAATGGTATAACACAGTTCCTTGATTCTGATATCCAGTCGTCAGGTTTTATTGGTCTTATAGTTGAAACTTTATCCATCCTCAGGTCAAAGTGGGCGAATTCAAACCACAACCTCGTCAAGATGTCATCCCGCCCAAGCCCCAACCCAGGATTGAAATGGTATAACAGAGTTCCTTCACTCTGATATTCAGTCGTCAGCTTTCAGTTGGTCTTGTTGTTAAACCTTACCCATTCTTAGGACAATGTAGATGAATTGAAACCTCAGCCTCGTCAAGATGTTGTTCCACCGAAACCCCAGCCTAGGATCGACCTGGTACTATTTAAAAACATACTTGGTTGCGATACCCGAAATCCTGCCTTCAATTAACATATGGAAGACAAATATGTTATATTTTCTACGTTTACAGCGTTCGATTAACCATGCCCATTCTGAACAGGTCAAAATGGGTGAGCCGCAATTGGTTGCACGTCAAATAGGGACACTAGACTAGAACTAAGGTCTAATTACCAACATAGGGGAAACGAGCGCTATAAGAAGATAGTATGAATAAGAACCCAAATATAAGAATCAAGAGCAGGTTTAACAGCACTTGAATGTTAAAGCATAGCGAATCGTCGTCGTCAATGGCAACATACCGAGTCGTACATCCCAATCATAGTAATCGTGATCAATTGAATTCTTGATGATTGCCGGAATCCAGTTGGAATTCTGGCTAAGAGTGGTTTTACTACTGGAGCAAGTTACTGTAACAACATTCATTCTTCTAACTCGCAGGAGAACGGCAACCTGAAACCCCAGCCACGCCAAGACAACGAACCCCCCAAGCCGCAACCTAGGGTCCAGCAGGTTTGATCTCTTCAGTTTATATACCTCGCATATCAACAAACTAGTATACAGTCTAGAGCAAGAAAAAAAAGGTTCTAAATGACGGGGAATGACTATGATTTATAAAGTTTAGGATTTTATCGTGGCAAATCTAACCAACCAATTCTGACGAAACTCTCTAAGCTCATTACAAACCGCTAGTTCTACACTAGGTAATTCTTGCGTTGCTATATCGTTGAAAATAACTGAGTAACAAGCAATTAACTTTTTCCTAGCAAGGATCCCCTGTACTATCTTATTCATTTAACTCTTAATGGGCAAACGCTTGATTGTCTACTAGTTCAGTACCTCATAAAACTATACGCATTTCATTGGTTGTACTAGGTTTGAAGCCTGCACAGCGGCCCAGGAAAGATTCGCATCCTTAGCGTTCTTTTGCCACCGCAACCGATCTAGAATTGCTTATCCCCTCCTGCTATTATTTACCAAACAAGTTTCAATGCCATGGTCTAGTCAGGGTTAATCGAATACACTGCATGAAGTACTTGTTACCTAGTTGACATTAATTGATACACGAATGTCGCTCTAATCAAATTCCGATTGCAGTATCATTAGCAGATTAAAGCCAGTTCACAATTTACGAACAACTAGTAAAGGGCAGTGGTCAAGGTTTCGTCCAGTTTTTCCAAAATTCTTAAATACAATTCTCATGGCCGTGAACAAGATTTCTCGCCCAATGGAACTTGTATTACCGGCGTGTACGAACACATACGAACTAACGAACAAGGCATTGGTTTACTGCGCAGCAGTGCGGGATTTGCTATAGTGGCCCCATTTTTGTCACTAAGCTAGTCATTTCCTTTGTTGACGTCGTGGCTCAATCGACAACACCTGCGACATAATTAACGGGAAATTTCCAGACCACACATGCATTTAGAGTAAGTGGGCTCTACCACATTTGCTTAGCAAGGCATTATGAAAACAAACAGAACTTAAACATATGGCGTTAAATATGTTACAAAGATGTGAGGAAGTTTATCGTTAGCTGCGCACGGCCGGGGAAATAAATTATCGAAAACGATATTCAAACATCCATTCGAATCAAATATAATGAATTGGGATGAAATTCTAGGCGAAAGCTGTGTTTACCAACTACAAATATTCTCTCTCGCGGTGTCGAGGTTCCTCAAGAACTGCTGTAACGCTAGTAATACTACCAGATTATCGATATAGGATTTACATATATCACGCATCGTGTAATACAGATACGCATAATCATACGCAATTAATTTTTTTTTTACAGCAGGGACGCCGGATATCGAGCCAAATGGTATGTTCATAGTACTTTTTGAATTTACCAAGTTTATCAAATCATGACAGAAATGTTAGGCGTTTGAGACTTGACCTTCATTTTGTGATCTTATACCCTGCAATGTGTGAAGAAGGATTTCAGGATTGATAGTATGCACTGTGATGCTAATAACAAATGTACCGAAACCTACCAAACCCGGCCCTATGAGATATCACTCTGGTTTCTGGATATCAAAATCTTATCATTTCGTGTCAAGCTCCTAGTGAAAATCGGTCAAATGAATGACGTACTGGTGTTAGTACTCGTAACTCACCTCGTTTGTAATTGCTAATACAAGAGAACGCCCAAGTGATCAAGTCGGGATGAGTACGTTTTTGCACATGTTTAGACAGCACAGGTGTATTTTCCTCTTTCTAATAAAACCAGAATGTCTTTTCAGTACGCAGAAGTTGCTTCGATTAATCAATAACTCTGGATATTTCTGAAACTTTGCTGGCTATTTTCTACTACTTGACAATTCCTTCACCTCAAGAAGCGGGAGGGTAGTAGTTTAAACTCTACATTGATTCCCGGCCTATTCGATTACTGAGAAGCAAACGTGTCAGGTACCTTTGTAGTGCCACGAGTATTGTATGCACCAACAGGAATATTTAACTAAGAACACGACGTGTTCCTTCCAACCAATTTAATCGAAAGGATCTATAAAAATGGGTTAACAGGCACCCATTAAATTGTGAGTTTGAACTTTTATCCTTTCATCTTGCAAGTGGCGCTTCCCATTACATTCTAAGATGATAAGACTGCACAATTTCAGTTTCCAGGTCATATGAAAAGTATCCATCGGAAAAGTTATTTACCTGCGACCTGGAAGTAAGAGCACTTGCAGTTGACTCATAAGACGGATGGTGGCTATTAGGAGAAAAGTGTAAATAACGGCACTCCTGAGGTGAAGTCGCACGTGACGAACACTTTATTTGGATTGTGAGCATTATTAATTGGTATGGCATTCGTAGCATCTGATCATAAACTAAAAACAAAACTCAATTAAGATGGAGACACTGAGAAATTGTTTCGACCGTAATTTAATTGGAACATACGTGCATATGTGGAGTAACCATAAGACCGCTATAAAAGCAGCTCGTCTCTTTCACTTGTTTCTCGCCCTCGCTCTTGCACAATGAACGCCAACCTCTTGGTTATCTTCGTCCTGTTTGTCGCTGGGACCAACGCCCAGCAAGTAACTTACCTGCCTCCTGGTCAAAAGGTACTGCGGTAAAACTAGATCTGCACAAATATTTTAACCGAAGCGCTTATTTTCTTTTGCAGACCTACTTCCCTTCTGCTAATTACCCAAATTTATATTCTGCTGGTAGTTCCTTTACCGAAGGGTTCAACACTAGTGTTGGAAACATATTGACTCTGATCTGTATAGTCCAAGTTACAGCACCGGATCAACTACGGATAAAGAGAGATGGTACTAGCTTTTCTGGAAGTTATCACAACTGGACTTCGTAAGTTATGTTCCTCTGCTAAACGTGTTCTCTTCATATCATTGTATCAAATAACAAGGTTTTCTAGTTAGTTCATACAACGAGAGCATTTCTCTGACGAACAAAACAACGGTCATAAACTACACTATTACCCATTTCGTGTTATGCGAACATGCTGTTTTAGGGCTTGTTCATTATAACGTCAGTCACGCGGTCCCGACGGCTTCTTAAGCGATCGAAGCAAACGAGATTCCAAAATACGGACGGGGTCCTAACAAGACTACACTTTTCGCTACCTCAGATTCACAGCATGATTGGTACGAACCTTCTAATCTTATACCAGTGTTTCAACGGCATTTCAGTCAGCAGGTATTGATTGTCAGAAGTAAGGTAACAGTACACAGCAGATGGAAAACGTTGTGCTTCTACTTTTAACGGTGCGTCCTAATCTTATCGCATTAGTACACTGTTGTTTATGGACCCAGCAGTGGTTGCATCATGGAGTAAATAAAACCCATTTTTAACACGTGTTAGCGTTAATCTCACGAAGTAGTCGTCAACAGTCCATTCATAGTTAAGCCAATAGGTCTATGTAGCTTTTAACTCGCACACAATTTCGGACCACGTTGAATGTGCGTGAGGACTAGAAGTATGTAAAGAGTTTTACACGGCTGTAAGTATGACATGAGACTTTACATAACAGGCGATATAAACCTGACAAATAAAACCCGAGACCAAGAGTCTATTTTTCATGTACGTTTCCATTCAAATGTTCATTATTCTCAAGCTAAGTTTCAAGAAGTCCTGCTCTACGCGTTCCTTAGTGTTAAACGATGGTTATACAATTGCGAAAGTACTTTCGAATAACTTGAAATGTTGCGATTGCCCACGTTTTGGGAGACAAGCAAGGGGCCCTGATCCTATAACAGCGTAAAGCAAATTCGCTGTTTCCTATTGAAATGATGTCATGTGGTTAAATCGCATAAAAAGTTAGCTGGAAATGCATAATATCCTTTACTTATGGTAAAACATTACTTTAAGGTGAAACGAAACGCTGAAGTATGCAACCAATTGCGTACGGGAACAGAGACATCAGAAAGAGCTTACAAACCAGAGGTGCTTAAGAAAGAGGTTGAACTGTTCCGGTTGGCTAAATATAAGAGTATCCCTTTTACGGAATTGATGTTCATCACTAAAAAGATGCAGAGTTCTTCAAACATAGTCTGAGAGCCACTTAGACCACTGCTTTTTTTCTCTCGACTGGATTATAATACTTGTCCTACCTGGCAAGTGACGCTGCTGACAGACATCCAACGATATAAAATGTTGTGGCGGTTCTTTCATAGTTCCCAATGGATCTTGACTGCCTGCTCAGTCCTTTTTTTTAACCATGGAGAACGTTTTCTGTCGTGACCGGCCGCTACAACGGATCACCCCTAAGTCTATGGCAGAACAGGTCTGTCTGCTTTCTAAGGCTAGACAAATATCAAGAGCAAAGTTTTCGACAAAATACATTTAGCAACTTAAGCACCCGGAAATTGACCAGCCTGAAGTGGTAATGGCTTCAGAAAGCTGTTCAGTTTAAAAATACACTTAACTGAATGAATTGCAATCACCATTTGCGTATTGCAATCAAATGGAGAAATTTTTTTATCATTTTCCATTAGCAAAAAAATCCGCTACTGAAGATGTCAACTCGAGTCATGTGGGACACATGGGTACGCGATCGAGTCGAGTGCCATTGATAAGAGCGCTAAAAGTTGAGTCGACTCACAGACGACACATGGGTACGCAGCTGAATGGTCCGATGATCCAATTATGTCATTGAGACATGATGACGTCATAGATGGCCATGGCATGTCACTATAGCCGGCCTTCCGGACTTGAGAGATAGGACAAGCGTTCCCACAGAATCGGACAGGATTTGTGGAAAGGTTCAGTGGCTCAGCATTCATTTGCAGAGACGAGGAATTACCTATTTCAATTCATACTAGTATGTTTCATTAGTTTCTTCGTGCAAGAACACTGAAACCTTATGTGCAGTTCCCATAACATTCTCATGCGTGCTGTAGTGCGCAGTGTAATCCAGTTACCATAGAAAATATACTTAACTTTACTTGGATGATAGAAGCGGTGCAAATACAACTTGGAAAACATGCAACAAGCCGCAGTTGCATATGTCATTCACCTGCGGCCTTGCAGTTGGAGCACGTGCAATTGGCTTCTGTTGGAAAGTGGTTATTAGAATGAATGTGTTAATAAGGTAGCGCCCTCAAGAGAATTTCGCACATGAGGATCGCCTCCACTCGGTTAGGTACAAAGTGCATGATTTATTAGTATGACATTACTAGCAAGGTTAACAAAGTTTCAATTAATCATTAGAATGTGTTTCTACCGTAAGAGAACCTGTACGTACACGCGTATGTGCACCTAGCAAACGGACCACTATAAACCAGCCACTTGTTCCTCGTTCTTGCCTATACAATGAACGCCAAGCACTTGATCATCTTCGTCCTGTTTGTCGCTTGGGGCAAGGACCAGCAAGAAACTTACTTGTCTCCTGGCCAAAAGGTATTCCTGTAGAATTATTTTACATGGGAGAACGAAGCTACTATATATTTGTACACGCACATTTCTTGCCGAGTTACTTTTCTTCCACCAATTACCTATACTCTGCTGGTGGTTGCCTTCAGCAAAGGGTTCAACACTAGTGTCGGAAACATGTTGAACCTGTTGTCTGTGTCTTCCAAGTTCCAGCACCCGATGAGCTAAGGGTTAACACAAATGGCGCTATGGCGCTACCTTTTCTGCAGGTTATTTCTACTGGAATACGTAAGTTAATTTACATTCGTGATTTTGTTGTCTCCATTGCTTAACAGCATGGAAACATATTGTTCACTTTTTTCCA
>JAIQCU010000778.1:0-35157 GCA_022114935.1 Leptestheria dahalacensis
TAAAATAGCGAACACAAAAACTGAATTATAGCTACGTAAGTACTGTACTGTGGTGCAGAAAAGAAAGCAATGGAGACAAATTATTCCTCGGTGAGGGTAGTACTATGTTTTGGCACTTTTTCAGGGCACTAAAAGAAGATCACGGTTGATTTGGTATAGTACCTTAAATGAGTGTAGTCTTCAGCAGATCCTACAGAACAGTTTCCAAACGAATTAGTTGAGCAGAGTTTGCTCATTGTATTCTTCAGACAAGAGCAAACGTAGAAAACACGCTTTGAACCAGGGTCATATGCAATGAAACTGACAAAAAACTAAAATTTTGCCTACCATGTAGAAAAACAACAAAGGTCCATATGTAGGTTTTAACCCTAGCAAAAGTAAATTAACCCTATGTGGCCGCTGTGAAAACCAAGTTTAAAGTATTCTTCCCTGCTAGTGATATCAACGACCTGACTCGACTCGACTTTGCCCCGAGTCGAGTCGGTCAAGTCGACACGAGTCGGCTATATATTCGACGTTAGATCCCAAATCGATCGAGTCGATTTGCAAAATACCTTAGTCGAGTCGAGTCATTCACCGCGAATGTCCGAGTCGAATCGAGTTGCATGACATCACTATTCCCTTCCATCTCCTCGTACTATATCATATCGCCAATGGCCCCAATGCAAAGCCACAAGAAAATATCTGTGGCGAAACTGTTAATCTTTTCACTTGTATTGTAGCGACAATCGACTTCTTCAACGTGCGACAATAAAAGTCTAAATCGCATTTATCCTGATTCTCTTTATTGTCTAATTTAGCACGCGCAGCAAAACAACTGGACCGTGAGGGGATCGAACCCACGACATTTTTTTTTAACTTAGTGTATTCCAATGACAACTTGTGCACAATCGCTCAAAGTATGACTAGATTTTCTTTTCACGCTAGTGAGGAATGAAAACAAAAGGAAAAAGGAAAGAAAAGGTAGCTACAGAAACAATGTTAAAGAAAGGTCAAATTGTTGAAATATTGGGCTCGGTCCGCTGCAGAAAGGCTGTACCATCGCTTCCAGAAGCTTTCCTTCAGGTCTGTCGGTCAATCTGTTGCCCCCGTCTTTTTGCTGTCCATACCGCCAGTACGAAACTGGCAGTGAGTAAGACAAGCGCTCATCTGCAGTGGTTTGGCATTCGGGATACTCCCGCCCTCAGGAGGATTTCCCCTCGAGCGTCGTCCTCTTGAGGCATAATTTTAATTAAACCCTTATCTTCATTAATTACATTTATATTTAAGCCCTAATTTTACCTAGCATGTTTGCCTCGGGTCACGACCTTATTTGCCCCTCGACCACGACTCTGAACTCTGAGACTGCTCTCTCTGCCAGGACCTGCATTTGAGATGACCAGCGCGAGTGTTCCTCGTTCGTACGGTCATCGCAGACCTTGTGAATCATTGATTCCTGGTCTCAGATGCAGTTTTTCAGTTTTTTAAAATTGTTCACTTTATTTTCATTTACTTCTTCTCTCTTTTTTCTTTTTTGTTGTTTTTTCTTCTGGCTTCTTTCTTTATTAGTTTTTCATTATTATTTTTGTTTTTTCCGAGTGTGTAGATTCAAAATCTACTATTCCAGCCAGGTAAACGCATTTTCGGTAGTCGGACAATCTATGAAAGCGTGTACCTGGGTCTCATTGGCCGCGCTGCAGAAGGTACAGTTGGTGGTCCTAGTTATACCCAAACGGGTAGTACGTTGCCTTGTCGGTAAAATGTCGTGGTTCAGCAGGAACATGATTTCTTTCTCTTCCGGAGAGAGGAGGCGGAGGGAGAAATTCCGCAGTTTTCAAAATTCCAGAGTTTTCCAGGGCTGATTATTCTTGATAGCAAGTGTTGGTATACCGGTGAATTGCCAAAGGGGGTGGGTGGTATGACCCCGTTCCGTCGTAGCTCCACGTCGTAGTGTCGCAAAGGCTCGGAGATGGTCCGGTAGAAAGATGCTTTTAGGCATGGTATTTCCTAGGTAAAGAGATGGGAGGATTTCTCGGAGGGGGAAAGAGAGCCAGTGGTAACGCTGGTAGGAGACACTACACCTGAGGCTCTGTGCTCGAAAACCCCTCCCCCCGTCTTCCTTCACCTCAACTTAGATTTCAGATTAGTTAAAAAGGTTATAGATAGGATTACCTGGGGAAAAAAGATGAAGAAGGTGATTGGTTAGGATCGGAAAGGAATTTTCCTTATTGATCGGTAAGGAGTAAGGAGGCTGAGACTCAAAAAAATTGTTTTGTGTGAGAAACGGCCAGAGGTAGATGAATAGATTGATAGATGGTGGTAAAGACAGGCAGATAGGTAGCTAGGATGATGAATAACTAGATCGATATCGGATCGAAATAGATATGCAGATAGAGAAATATTTATAATCGAATATGCAATTAGAGTACAGGAGATAGGTAGATAGATAGATCGATAGATAGATAGATAGATCGATGATCTCAGATCGAAATAGATAAGGTGGATATAGAGATTCATATATATTGTAGAGATACAGTTAGAGATGCAGCAATAGTTAGGTAAATGAACAGATAGATAGATAGATCGATGATTTCAGATCGAAATACATGGGTGGATACAATTACAGAGATAGTTAAGCAGACGGATAGATAGATCGATGATATCAGATCAAAATAGATAAGGTGGATATAGAGATATATTTATATTTTAGAGATACAGTTATAGATGCAGAGATAGTTCGGTAGATGGATAGTCCTTCGCAAAACGTTTGGCCCGTGAGGGGATCGAACCCACGACCTTTTTTTTTTTTTTTTACTTGAAAAATTCTGTATTCCAATTCGACAAAGCAAAAGGCAGAAAAACAAAATCACTCACTTCGTGACTAGATCAGAATGGCTAGAGAGAAAAAAAAACACAATGAAAGGAAAAAAAGGGGGATATTAGAGAAAAGTTAAGGTTCCAAAGTAGCGGTTGCGTTGTTCTTCTGTGAAGGTGGTCCATCTCGTCCTGAAGCGGGCTCTGCAGAGTTGCCAGTCGAGTTGGTGACCCCGCTGTCGTTCCGTCCATGCCGTCAATACATAACAGCCGACCAGTAGAGCGAGAGCAGTACGGCAGTTAACTGGTACATCAGTAATTGCCGCTCGCAAGAGCAATTCCCCTCGGTGTTCGGATCCAAGGAGTCTCGCCTGTTCTTCAAGCCATAGAAAGGCGTTTCGGTAACCCGGGCAGTCTCTGAAGGCGTGCAATTGAGTTTCAGGAGCCGTGAGACAGATGGTGCAGGTGGCTGACTTCGTGAGGCCCATGCGAGTGGTGCGTTCCTTCGTAGGTAGGATATCGTGGTTCAGCAAGAAAAATATTTCGCGCTCTTCTGCTGTCAGTAGACGTAGAGAGGAGTTTTTCCATATGACATCCCACGGAAGCTCGGGCCGGAGTTGTTCCAGCCGTCCCTGAGTAACTAGTCGGGCTACGAGGTGGCTGTAGATGGGCGATTTACCAATGCTGGTTCCAGGTATGACGTCGTCACCCCTTAAGGCGACGCACAGGTCTTTGAAGCTGGTTAGGTACGCCGGCAGGAAGATGTTTTTGGGGAAATTGTTTCCAGGATAGAGCGCTGGGAGGACAGAGCGGACTGGGAAGGACAGCCAGTGCCGCAACAGTCTCCTTTCTGGAGTGTCTGTGGGTGCCAGCAAGGTGTTGTACTGTAGCTTGAAAAAAACCTCGGCTAATTTAGAGGGCAGATGGAAAAACTCCAAACCCCCTAAGAGTCTGTGCGCATACAGTACTTCCTTTTTCGGACGTTCCAAATGTCGTGACCATATGAAGTTCCTGAGGTGGGCTTCGATTTCTTCAGACCATTTTGGCGGGGCAGGGAAAACTCTGGCATAATACAAGATGGACGGCCAAATACGTTCCTTGAGGAAGCGCACTCGTTGGTGGATAGTGAGGGTGCGGCACCGGTTCTCTCGAACCAGACCGACCACCCTCCCTCGTAGTAGGCGCCAGATGCCCGCTGCTGTCGTTTCGATGGACGGGTGGAATTCGATGCCCAGTAAGACGGATGTAGTAGAGGAGCGTATCCGGGGAATGGCCCAATCGGTTCTGCCCTCCCATGTTCCACCACCCAGAATCGTTGACTTGTCTAGGTTCAGTTTAGCGCCAGAGCAGGAACCGAATTCCTCGAAGAGTAAAACAGCCGTCAACAAGTCTTCAACGGACGATGTCGTGATGGTCACATCATCGACCATCGCCCGGTAAGTGACCTTCAGGTCGAAAATGCGGAAGCCTTTCAAGGTCCGTTCCAAACGGCGCAGAAGCGGTTCCAAGAAGAGGACGAAAAGGTGCACGGATAGTGGGCAGCCTTGTCGAAGCGAGTCTGTAACAGGGATTTGTGAGGAAAGAAGGCCATTGCAGTAGATCGTCGCCTGTGCCCTCGAGTAGAGCCCTTGAAGGGTCTTGATAAAGATGGACGGGTATCCGCAGTGCTCAAGGGTTGCCCAGAGGAAATCCCTGCTGACGTTGTCGTAGGCTTTTTCCAGATCGAAGCTGCCAATCGCCACAGGGCAGTCTCGTTCTTTCGCAAATTGAAGCAAATCGCGGAACAGGATGATACTCGTGCCGACCTCTCGCTTGGGGACACCACCGACCTGGCCATGGCCGATGAGCTCCGGTAATGCCCTTGTGATCTGGTTTCGCCAGAACCTTAGTTATAATCTTGTAGTCGGTACAGAGTAGTGAGATGGGGCGGAAGTCTTCCGGTCTTTCCGCTTGGGGCTTTTTTGGGAGCAGCTTAAGGAGGCTGGTTTGTTGACTTGGGGTTGCCGAGGACGAGAGAACCTCCCGCGCCATCTCGACGAAGACTGGGCCGATGGTTCCCCAGTATTTGTTGTACAACTCGTAGGGTATCCCATCAATCCCCGGAGACTTGCTAGTCGGTAGCGTGGAGACCACTGCGGTGAAGTCATCTAGTGTGGGACTAGTTGTCAGGGTAGAGCGAGAGGCTTCGCTCAGTTGTGGCATATCGCGGAGGAATCCAGGTGCGTGTTCAGGGGTCGTCGCGCGTTTGGAGAAAAGTTGAGTGTAGAACCTCTGAAATTCATCCACCACGTCCCGCTTGTCCTCCAAAAGCGTTCCGGCTTCAGAGTGCAAACGCGGCACCTCAAGTCTAAGGCCCCGACGTTTCTCCTGGAGCAGATGGTAGGCACTGGGGCTCTCGCCTGCTACTGGGGCCGGGTCACGGAAACGAGCCTTCGCCGCCTGAAAGCGGCTCAGTTCCCATTTATGGATTCGCTGCTGTATAGCCGAGAGTGTCGTCGCTTCCATGGGTTGGGCAGTCGTGGCGTCGTGGAGGAGCGAGTAGTAAAAGGCACGCGTGTCGCGAATCCATTGCGCTCGCTTGCGACAGTAGTCCGTCGTTACACGTCGGAGACCTGGTTTAAAGACCGTCTCCCACCAATCCAGAATGTTGGGGTGCCGGTGGCGCTCTGAGAGTGCGCTCGTCCAAAACGTGTTGAAAGCATGAGTGTAGTCCTCTTCCTCAAGGATCTCGGTGTTCATCTTCCACTGTGTATGGCGAGCCGGCTTCGTTTGTGTCACATCGGTTACGGTGATTTCGAGTTTGACACACTGATGATTAGAGATTGCTACGGGTCGCAGGCCTAGGTCCACTACCTGGGAGAGCAGTGGTTTCGGAACATAGACACGATCGATCCGAGAGGCACCACCCGGGTAAACCAAAGTGTACCCGGGTTGGTCGGGTTTCAAGGTGCGCCACACGTCAGACAGTCCCATGTGTGAAATTAAGCTATTGAGTTCGGCAGACACGCCCCTTTTCCTAGCCAGAGCAGAGGCAGAGGTAGTTTTATCTGCGTGGGAAGAGAGACAGTTAAAGTCACCCAGCAGAACTAAAGAGGAGTTCGTCGACAGGTATGGAGGGAGGGTCTCGGTAAAGAAACGACGTCGGTCAGCTACAGCGTGATCTCCTGATGGCGCGTAAGCTGTTACAAAAGTCAAATTGTCAAACTCTGCCCTGATAATACGTCCGCTTGCATCTCTCAAGACCGCTCTGGGGGACAAAGAGGATCGTAACAGTAGGCCTGTCCCCAAGGAGGCGGGGCCAATATTTGGGTAGAAAACATAAGACGCTAGGAAGGGAAAAGAGGAGAAGGTAACTTCTTGCAAAAACAAAATGTCGAATTTTTCTTGTTCAATGAAGGCTGCGAGGCTTAGCAACTTGGTATGATTGCTAATACCTCGGATATTTAGAGTACCAAAGATCATTTCTTTCTGGACTTAGTCCTTGACGCCTCCAGTTGTTGCCGGAGTCTCGTCGAGGCCGACTTTCTTTTGGTGCGGATAGTTTCGAACTCCATGTTGGGATCATCGTCATCTGCCGAATCGAGGCTCTCGGTCTGGTGTTCATCACCCTGGATACTGGGGGTTGGGGATAAGAAAACGTCGGGAGAGAGTTCGGCCTGAGGTTGGCGCTCAAGGGCGGGGTCGGGGTGTGCAGGGTTCGGGGCCTGTGTTAACAGTTGTGGGTTTGCTAACCCGGGGCCAGGGATCTCTTCAGTCGAAGCTATCTCCGGTCTGGGTAAAGCAGTCGGTGTTTGGGTAGCGCTGTTTCGGTCGAGGTTCGGGGTTTCCCTGGTCAAGGAGGGCCACACTTCTTCCGTGTTGCTCTGGGTCTGATCTCCAGCACCTCCTGAGCCGACTGGCGGGGGAGGTGGGCGGCTGTTGTTCCCAGCGTCTGTTACGCACGCCTGCGGATTTGGGGCAGTTCGCCCCAAAGTGACCTGTCTCACCACACCTGACACAGGTCTTCGGTTGGTTGGGGTAAGAGACAAACAGTCTCCACCCATCCACCCAGACATACGACGGGACGTGAGTCGTCAATTCCACCGTAGCCAGTATAGTCCCTGTACGGCAGTTCAGGGTAGAACCCGCTTCCGGCGACGGTTTTAGAAACTCGTCCCGTAAGGAGAGCACCATGCCGTAGCGCCCGAGAGCAGCGCGTACTTTCGAGCGATCGAGTTCGAAAGGGGCGTCAAAAATCCGAATCAATTTCTTCATGTTTCCAGCTCTGCTGATCTGTGCCACACCTTCCTTGAAAGGCTTCTGACCTTCATGATCACTCAGAAATTCCTCGAATTTTCTCTCCGTGTTCAATTTCAAATAAACCTTAAGAGTATTAGATTGAAGGTAAGTTTGAATACCGTAAATCTCTTCTTCACGAAGCCCCAATTCGACAACCCATTTGTAAACTTCCAACATGGCCGGCCTGGTGGCCAGCTGTCCAAAATCAAACTCGACCGTGTTGAGGCGAAGTCCCATTCTGCCTCAAGGGTGAGGGGAGAACCAAAAGAAAAGGAGAAGGGGGATAGATGATAGGAGGAAACGGATCCAGGCTTCCACGGGTCTAGGCCACGTGGTTGCCTGGGGCGGAAACGAAAGGAAAGGGTGCGCGACCGAGTATGCAAATGAGTACTCGGAAACCCCTGTCGGCAACTTACAATGTCTGTACCAAAAAGAAGCAAAAACGACAGGAGAAAATCCACCTGTCTACGCCAATTGACAAAAACCAACCTTCCTGATTGTTTTATTGTGGGAGTAGGGAATAACCGAAGAGTTCGCCGGAGCTCGTCTGGACACGTCCGTTATTAGCACGACGCTCTAACCAACTGAGCTAACAGGCCTTGTGAACCTAGCAGCCTCAGGAAGGAAGGAAAATGTCGCAAGGTGCCGTTATGACTTTTGATCTGAACTGAAGATTGCAATAGGGCAGCACGGCCTGTTAGCTCAGTTGGTTAGAGCGTTGTGCTAATAACGCGAAGGTCGTGGGTTCGATCCCCTCACGGGCCAGTTATTTTGGCTGATATTTCCTTATTTCCGTTCTTGTTTAGTTCTCATCTGTACTGAATACGAATTGTCATCGTGTGAATTTGCTTTCAGTGACACTTTTTGGTCTTATTTCAATATTGATTATGATATTTCGTAACATCAATACAAGACAGGAAAATATCTCATATGTTGCGAGCTTCACATGCACAGTTTCGATAAATAATCAAAACCCTCGGGTAAAAACCGGCATGGAAATAGGAAACGGAATACTGTGGTTTCGCAGGAGTCAACTAGTCTTTTCCAACATAGCCGAGGGGATTAGAACTCGAGTAAACTTCGTAGTTTTTAAACTTCAGATGAAATTATCTAGAAAACTTGAGTAAATGTTAAAGAATCAAAGGCATGGACAACTTACACCTATGGGAGATAGTGAAAATTTTAGTTTCATTAACTTAAAGAGTAAATTATAGGAACATTTAGGAAGAGTTTAACCCCCTGAGTTTTTCATGATTCCTTCCTTTCCTTTAGATCGCTCAAGCAAACTCGTTTTGCCCCTACTGTAGTTGCGAAGGAATGAAAGCGAGCCTCCCTTTTTCTCCTCGGCGCAGTCTTAGGTCACTCGTCACTCTTCGGTCGGTCCAACGCGTGCGCACTTTTGGTTCTCTCAACGATATTTGCAGTCGTTTACGTCTTGTTTTATGGAGTTGAAGCGGAATTTGAATTGGCTTTGGTTGGATTGTGGCTATTGTCGGGTTTCTATGTAAATTGAGGCTTGTTGTTTTCTGCGCTGTATGCTGTTAAGATGCTGTAATTGTAGAAAGAGAAAAGGGATCTTGTTTTCTGCTATTGTTGCAAGAGTATGGGTTCAATGCGTTTTGTTCAGTACAGGTGCAGGTCGGTATCTGTCAAAACTCAAAAATGCTTCGGTCCAAAAGACGAAAATGTTTACTGGTTACCTTGCAAATGAAAATGCTGCTCCAGATTCACACGGTGGCAAGGTCGGGTCGTTTCCACTTCTGTAACTGCAAAGGCGTTGCGGGTGATGAAAGCCACACGTCATTTCCGTCTTGGAAACGTAAGCCCGGTAGCAAACGGCATGACGCAAGCGTGTTACTAGCATGTCACGTGCGCCGATGTAAATATACTTATGGTAGTTCGTGCATTGTATAGCTAATATGTTAACAGAGTAAGGGACAGCGTTTAAGTTGGAACGTTTGTGAGCCAAGGAAAGGGTTATTTCATTTCTCTCCCGCAAGATAGCCATAACCAGAATAAACTTTTCAACAAAACAGGTGTGCAGTATTTCGAGTCTGCAGCCAGGGTTTGCATGAATCAAGGGTTTATACAACTTTGTGAGAGAATTAACTCAGTTCGAAACTGTCAACGTTTATATCTTTTTTTCGTACCATGAACTTTTCCAGTTAGGATCCCACGAAGAACTGTTTATTTCTAAAAACCCTTTACCCCCTCAGTAGCAGCGAATGAATTAACTACGGGGAAAAAGGGCATTGTGAAACCAAGGGGGTAGTTAAGCATCGCTCAGGTAGAGGCGGGGCTGCATCGTAGTATAAGATAAGCTGTCCACAAAGAAGGACAATTTTACTGGGAAGACATACCCGGAGCACGCAGACTATAGTATGGTACGAAACAGAAAGGGGTCCGACAGAAGGAGTTCAGAGGTGGTCCTCGAGCCCCGCAGAAACCCTGGGAGACCTAAGGCTGTGCATACTGACCTAAGCAGCCTTGCAAGGCCCCAGTCGAGTCCGAAAGTGACGCCTCATGAACCCGAGACAAGTCTGCACATCCCCTTCGATCACAAATCTCGTTAGAAATTGGGCATTTGGCTAGGACCTCCCTCTCCACCCACTTCCATTGCTAGAATGAACGAGAAAAGGGCTACGGGAAAGGGCAACACGAAAGGATAAAAGTGGAAGTTTAGCTCTGCTTTTGAAATTGGGATGGGGCTACACCAGGTAAGGAGATAGCGCAAGCCTGGAGGCAAGCGCTCATTGCAAACAGCGGTACCTGAGCTCAGGGAAGTAGCTTTTACAAAGCTTTTCACAGGCAGCCCCAACCCTTGCCTGGTATATTGATGGACAGTGGCTACTCCCTTTGCCTGTCGCAGGCCTTTCCCGTCGCGGGAGTTAGTACAGTCGACTTTCCCAATAAGCTGAGAAAAAGCCCTCGCAACGGCCGGTACTTTATCGATGATCGTTTCACACGTGGCAGTGGCCCTTCTTGGCAAGCCCTTGAATGCCTCAGTCCAGGTCATCGCCTCGACCATGGGATCGAGACTACTCGAAAGAGCGTGTAGGCGTGCTACTCGCCAAGCAGGAACGAACGCCCCCAAAGAGGGTATGTCGAGCCTCCCTGACCGGAACCTCGCGTGGAAGAACGCACAGGGGTGTCATGGGGGATGTTACCGACAGGTTCTTCTGGGGATTGTTCAGTGGTACATAAATTTTATTGTCGGTTACATAATTACAAAATGAAAGAATTAACGGATTTGCCACTACTCGAAAGTAAAGGAAAATGCTGGTGAAAAGCTGGGACTGGGAAAAACTGGTGAAAAGCTGAGGCTGGGAAAAACTGGTGAACTGGTGAATTAACTGGTTACTGGTTTGGCGGTGTCAAAACTCCGAGTGCCCAGAGCGAGTGCTGGGCCGCTATTTATAACGCAAGTTAAACAGGATGATTACAACCGAAAAGGCTAGGAATACTGGATAAGTTTGGCAAAATCAAAGTACTCAAATATCTTAGGATCTGGGCTAGGGGCAAATAAATGCAACTTATTCCGATAACTGGAGCTCCGATGCTGGGGTCCGCGACAGGGGAGATGAAGCCAGCGTCGTACGAAGGTGCGGATATTCTTTTCAAGCGCCTGGACATAGTTTTCCTTGCACTGGCCGAAGATGAGCCTGTTCAGGAGGCCCGGCATTAAGTAACTTGTATGGAATTTTAGCCCTTGCTACTACTTAATAGCTGACCTAAATTAAACTCGCAGGCGGACTGAAAAGCTTACGGATCAATTATTACAACGTCCCGGGAGTCGGCATTAGAGTTAAGGCCGAGGTATTCAATCCCGTCCGACCGTGTTAGGGCGGGGATGTGGGCGCCATCCAGTGTGAAGGGTGTGGCATCGACGGAAACCTTTTTGGAAGTACCCCTCGCCGTGTACGCAAGAGTTAATTGTGTAACGTAGCCAGGGTATAATTCTGTAATGCTGCCCACGGTAGACTTGGCCGCATTGACTCGGAGACCCCGCTTCTGCAGGACTTCTGCTACATAGGAGAGGCTCCCTTGAAAACCATGCCTGGCGGTCATCTGCTGCCGTCAATCAGATGCACTTCCTTTTCGGGCGTTCCAGGGGTCCTGTCCATAGGGCATTTCTAACTTGGGCTTCGATTTCTGCAGACCATTTGGGAGGGAAAACCCTGGCGTTACACAAGATGGATGGCCAAATACGTTCCTTGAAGAATTGCACCCGTTCATGGGCTGTACTGGTGCGACATTAGTTCTCTCGGACCAGGCCGACCACCCTCCCTCGCAGTAATCCCCATATTCCTTCTGTTGTTGTTTCGGCGGACGGGTGGAATTCGATGCATAGTAGGACCGACGTCAGGGAGGCGCGGTTTCACGAGATAGCCCAGTCTGTACTTCCCTTCCAAGTTCCACCACCCAGAATCGCATATTTTCCTAAATTTAGTGTGGCCCCAGAGCAAACCCTAAATTCCTCAAAGAGCAAAACTGCCATCGAATGGTCTCCTTCAGACAAAGTCAAAACCGTTACGTCATCAGCCATCGCTCGGTAAGTGGCCTTCAGGTGGAATATATGAAAACCTTTTAAATGTTGCTCCAGGCGTCGCAGGAGGGGTTCCAAGAATAGGACAAAAAGGTGTACGAAAAGCGGGCCACCTTGCCGAAGTACATCTGCTACCGGAATTCACGAGGAGAGCATACCTTTGCAGTGAAAAGTCGCCTACGCCTACGAGTAACGCCCCTGAGTGGTCTTGACAAAGGTGGCTACGTAATCGCAGTACTCAATAATTGCCCAGAGGAAGTCCCTGCTCACACTGTCGTAGGCTTTGTCTAAGTCAAAGCTTCCAAATGCCACTGGAATGTTTCGTTTTTCCGCAAAGTCAAGCAGATCGCCAAAGAAAATGAGAGTCGTGCCGATTTCTTTCTTGGGATACCTGCACCGACTTGACCAGGGCCGATGAGCTCCGGGCACAGTTAGTTTGATCTGGTTTGCAAGAATTTTGTAGGCAGTCGTAAGAATCTTCATTTCACAGTTTTGTCTCCTACTTTGAAGTCGTGGGACACGAGATTATTTCGAACACTTTTTAACAAATGGGGAATGTCAAACATCGCATACACCTTTTTCTTTTCGACGAGAAATGTATGGTTTGTTTGCCGTTGCTCCAAGAAGTTTTGATGCTCGCATGAAGCCGCCGCCCTGGTCTCCAATGGCCACTTTCGCGTCTAGACCAGCTGCAAACAAACGCTTTAAACAGTCGGTAATCCTTGTCTTATGCTGAAGGCCAGTCCCAGTTCCGTTGCCGACTAAATACGCAACAGGATACCACCATCTACCGAAAATGCTTCTTACCATGGACACGGTAGCCTTGTAAGCAACTGACTCTTAACTCGCCGAGACCTTTCTTGGGCATTGTACACAGGCCAAGAATTTTGTCCTTGGTCCTCGAGTACCGGAGATTAGGGTTAAGGCTTATGTCGTCAAAGCAAAGAGACACAATTTTGCCCTCTTGCTTTTTAGTCGTTGAACCTTTTTGGCGAGTAGACTAAAAAGAAAATTTTGGAAGCCCTCCGTATCCGAGTAGTTGGCAGAATAAAATCTCTGCCTTCTCCTTCAGGAAGAAGCTCCTTCAGAAGGGTTGTCAGTTTTTTCTGCGCTGCCTTTCTGCGCAGCTCTTTCTTCTTCCGTAACTTCTTCTTTAGCAGGTCTCACATGACTGCTTTGCGATGAAGCTTCTTGTTCAGCTGCCGAATGGTTGTACGTAGTTTTGTAACTGTCCAGCGGTGATCCTGAGACAATCTTCGCTTCTATGAACTGGTAGAAGCTATCGTCTGAGAACTTGCCAACACGGGTACAGCTGTAGCACCCAGAATACATGCATGAACTCAAGAACCTGCAGTAACGAACGATATCTTCGACAACCTCGTACCTTCGCGTGAGGGTGGGCCTGAGGAACTTGGTTCAAGTGAAACAGAAGAATTTTATGTAATCTCAAAAAATTGGCCGCCGTTCATTTTCTCCGCTGTAAACATGTTCTCATTATTGCTGGTTTCAATAAAGCACTGTAAGGAACCTAGTATACTTGGTACTACATACGTTCGCTTTGGCGGTGGCACGTCAGATCTAGAAGCAAGTAATTGGCGAATTATTAAAACATCGTAAAACAGCCCCATTTTTAATGTTTTGTTCACCTGCCATGGCAGTGAGAATCATTAATCGGTGCAGACTCGGTTAGACGTTTGTAACGCGTGTTACGTAGCATCTTCCCTGGAATTAAATTTGAAGTTCCAGACCTGTTCCTGGCAGCAATCGTAGTCGTAATTCTGCCAACTCCTTTTGGCAGTTTCCTTCCATGTGAAGAGAAAGGGTTGCAACACCTAACTTGCTGTGCATTGTAGTATTTCAGGTATGAGCAAGTACGTTAACCCTATGTGGCAGCTGTGAATAAAAAGTTTAAAGTATTCTTCCCTGCTAGTGATATCAACGACTCGACTCGACTTTGTCCCGAGTCGAGTCGGTCAAGTCGACACGAGTCGGCTATATATTCGACGTTAGATCCCAAATCGATCGAGTCGATTTGCAAAATCCCTTAGTCGAGTCGAGTCGCTCACCGCGAACGTCCGAGTCGAATCGAGTCGCTTGACATCCCTATTCCCTTCCATCTCCTCGTACTATATCATATCGCCAATGGCCCCAATGCAAAGCCATAAGAAAATATCTGTGGCGAATCTGTTAATCTTTTCATTTGTATTGTAGCGACAATTGACTTTTTCAACGAGCAACAATAAAAGTCTAAATCGCAATTGTCCTGATTCTCTTTATTGTCTAATTTAGCACGCGTAGCAAAACAACTGGACCGTGAGGGGATCGAACCCACGACCTTTTTTTTAATTTTGTGTATTCCAATGACAAATTGTGCACAATCGCTCAAAGTATGACTAGATTTTCTTTTCACGCTAGTGATGAATGAAAACAAAGGGAAAAGGAAAGAAAAGGTAGCTACAGAAACAATGTTAAAGAAAGGTCAAATTGTTGAAATATTGTGCTCGGTCCGCTGCAGAAAGGCTGTACCATCGCTTCCGGAAGCTTTCCCTGCAGGTCTGTCGGTCAATCTGTTGTCCCCGTCCTTTTGCTGCCCATACCACCACTACGAAACTGGCAGTGAGTAAGACAAGCGCTCATCTGCAGTGGTTTTGCATTCGGGATACTCCCGCCCTCAGGAGGATTTCCCCTCGAGCCTCTGACTCCAATACTCCCGCTTGTTCCTCCAGCCAGGTAAAGGCATTTTGGGTAGTCGGACAATCTATGAAAGCGTGTACCTGGGTCTCATTGGCCGCGCTGCAGAAGGCACAGTTGGTGGTCCTAGTTATACCCAAACGGGTGTACGTTGCCTTGTCGGTAAAATGTCGTGGTTCAGGAGGAACATGATTTCTCTCTCTTCCGGAGAGAGGAGGCGGAGGGAGCAATTCCTCCAGATGTCCTCCCACGGAAGGTCAGGTCGTCTGATTTGGAGTTTTCCAGGGCTGATTATTCCTGATAGCAAGTGTTGGTACACCGGTGACTTGCCAAGGGGGGTGGGTGGTATGACCCTGTTCCGTCGTAGCTCCACGCACAGTGTCGCAAAGGCTCGGAGATGGTCCGGTAGAAAGATGTTTTTAGGCATGGTATTTCCTAGGTAAAGAGATGGGAGGATTTCTCGGTGGGGGAAAGAGAGCCAGTGGCGCAGTTATCTCCGTTCAGGCTTTGCTCGGCCGGCAACAGGGTGTTGTATTGCAACTTGAAGAAGATCCCCAAGCCTCCCGAGAGCCTGTGTGCGTAGGTAACCTCTTTCTTGGGTCGTTCCAGATGTCTAATCCAGATGAAATGTCTCACAGTAGCGTCGACTTCCTCCGCCCATTTGACCGGTGATGGGAAGATCCTTGCGTAATATAGGAGCGAGGGCCAGATGCGTTCCTTAAAGAAACGCACGCGCTGATGGATAGTTAGGGTCCGACACTTGTGTTCTCGGAGTATGCCCGTCACCCGTCCCCGAAGCAGGTGCCAGAGTTTCGCTACCGTTTCTTCTGTGGAGGGAAAGAATTATATGCTAAGTAACACGGTGGGTGTTGAGGACCTTAGTTGAGGGTCGTTCCACCCGGTTCGACCCTCCCGTGTACCTCCCCCGAGAATGCTCGATGTGGCCAAGTTCAATTTCGTCCCGGCACAGGCGCCAAACTCTGCGAAGAAGACGCACCGCTGCCAACAGATCTGTTTCCGATGAAGTAATAATGACGACATCGTCTATCATGGCTCGGTACTTGACTGTTACGTCAAAGAACCGAAAGCCTCGCAGTTGGCTTTCCATCCGGCGCAGGAGAGGTTCCAGTAGTAATACAAATAAGTGTACCGACATTGGGCACCCTTGACGAAGAGAATCGGACACAGGGATGCGAGATGAGAAGAGACCATTACAGTGGATAACTGCTTGAGCCTTCGTGTAAAGAGCCTGGATGCCCGCTACAAAGGACGGGGGGTAGCCGCAGTCTTCTAACACTGCCCAAAGGAAATCGCGGCTTTCATTATCGTACGCGTTCTCCAGATCGAAAGCGCCAAGCGCTATTCGAGCTCCTCTCTCCCGTGCATAGTGTAGCAAGTGTCGAAAGAGGATAAGGCTCGATCCTACCTCTCTCCTTGGGACTCCTCTTACCTGGCCAGGGCCAATAATGTCAGGTAGGGTGGTCTTAAAGTTTGTTTGCGAGGGCCTTGGCGATGATCTTATAATCGCAGCAGAGCAGGGAAATAGGCCGAAAGTCTGTGGGCCTAGCCGCTTGAGGATGTTTCGGGAGTAGTCTTAAGAAGCTGGTTTGCTGCGTCGATGTCGCTCGAGAACAGAGCACTTCGTTGGCCATTTCTGTGAAGGTGGGGCCGATGATCCCCCAGTACGCTTTATAAAATTCGTACGGCAGGCCATCAATGCCTGGGGACTTGCCACTGGGCAAAGACGCAATGATCGCATCAAAGTCGCTACGGCCAGGGCTAGTGGACAGAGAGGCTCGGGACTCTCCACTGAGTTTTGGCATGTCAGCCAGAAATTGAGTGGTAAGAGCTGGGTTTGTCTCTCGCTTGGAAAAAAGTTGGGAATAAAATTCCTGAAAGCCAGCTACTACTTCCCCGGCAGCAGTCACCACAGCCCCATCGTCACAGATGAGTTGAGGTACTTCCAGCCTGTTCCCCTGCCGTTTCTCCTGAAGGAGATGATACACGCTTGGAGACTCCCCCTCTACTGGTCGTGGGTCTTTAAAACGAGCCTTTGCTGAACTAAGTCGGCTCAGTTCCCAGTGCCTTATCCTGCGCTGCAGGGCGGACAGGGTTCTCGAATCAGCCGGCTGCAGAGTCGCCGCCTGCTGCAGCAAGTCACTGTAGAACGCACGAGTATCGCGCGCCCACTCTGCTTTGTCTTGGCAGTAAGATTTCGTCATGGATCGGACACCCGGTTTGAAAACAAGTTTCTCACCAATCAACGACTCTTGGATAACGAGACCGGTCTAAATAGCCATATCCCAGAAGGCTTTGAAAGTATGCGTGAATTCCTCTTCCGCTAGGATGGAGACGTTCATCTTCCAAGAGGCGATACGATGGGGGGTGGCCTCTGCCAGCCCCCGGGAGTGGAGTTCAAATTTGACGCACTCTTGGTTAGAATCGCCACCGAAGTGCAAACTGATATCCAATATCTGGGAGACAAACGCCCGTGATGCGTAAACATGATCAATCCTCGAGGCTCCACCCGGGTACACTAGTGTGTACCCCGGTTGGTTCGCCCGTAGGGATCGCCAGACGTCAGTAAGCCCAAGAGACGAGGTCAAGGTGTTCAACTCCGCGTACACTCCCCTTTTCCGAGCCGCCTCTTTACCTCCCTGTAGTTTTGTCTGAGAGGTGCGAATGACAATTAAAATCTCCTATCAAGATCAAGGCTGACTTTGTCGACAAATATGGAGGGAGGCTTCGGTGAAGAACTTTCGTCTGTCAGTAACGGCATGATCACGGGACGATGCGTAAACGTATACAAAGGTGAGATTTGCAATCTCGAGCCTGAGTATTCGCCCGGACCCGTCTCGGTGGAGTGCGCTAGGTGTCAGGCTGGACCTCACGAGAACGCCTGTGCCCAAAGAGGCCGGCCCAGAATTCCAAAGGAAACGATAGGACGGCAAAAGGGAAAAAACAAAAGGTCACTTCCTGTAGGAAACATACATCAAAGGCTTCTTGTTCAACAAAAGCGGCTAGTTGCAGCAACATGGTTGCTGATGCCGCGCACGTTTAACGTTCCGATTATCAGTTTCTCCGCGCCCTGGTCCTCGTCTTGGACCTCTGGTCGTCTCTAAGTCTGGCTGAGGCTGCACTCCGTTTGGGGCGGGCCAGCTCAAGGTCCATATCGCTGAGCTCTTCCGAGTCAAAAGAAACATCCAGAGAGGTACGAGATTCCCCTAGTACGCTAGGGGCAGGCGAAACGAAGAGGTCGTCCGAAGCTGGGCCTGAAGCAGTTTGAAGTTTGGGTATCGGTTTGTCGGTATCCTGGCTAGGGCCGGCAGTAGATGGGTTGTTCGGGACCATGTCAGGCCCGGGCTGAGAGTGTGCTGTATTAGCGTCGAAGAGGAGTTCCGGTCTGGGGACCGGCGTAGAGGCGGGCAAAGCCGGGGCATCAAGCATCGGAGTTGCTGCCGTAAGGGAAGGCCAGTCGTCGTTGGTGTTATGCCCGGCTACTCCCTCGGCCCCCTCCACTGGAGGAGGCGGGGGCCGTTCCTATCTCCTGTTGCGGGCATTAGACGCTGTGGGGCAGTTCGCTGCGAAATGGCCTGTGGCGTTGCACCTCGAACACGTCTTGGGTTGGTTCGGGTACGACGGTGCGAGATGAAAAGTCGGAAACCGTTTACCCAGATGTAGGACGGGATGTGTCCCTTCAGATCCATCCTCGCTATCAAGACCCCTGTTCGCACCTTGAAGGTGAAACCAGACTCGAGGGAAGGGTTCATCACCTCCTCCCTTAACTCGAGAACTAAACCAAATCGGCTGAGCTCCGCTCGGATCCTGCTTCTGTCCATTTCAAAAAAAGCATCAAAGACCTTAACCGTTTTCCGCATAATCCCCGCTCGACCAATCAAGACCGATCCGTAGCCAAAAGGGTTCGGACCCTCGTGTTGAATCAAAAACTCGTCGAAGACCTTTTCAGTATGGAACTTCAAATAAATTTTCAGCGAGCTTGGTTGGTGGTAGTGTTGATACCGTAAATATCCTTTTCCTCTACCCCCAATCCCACTATCCATTTATATAGTAGATTATGAATCTACACACTCGGAAAAACAGAATAGAACTAATAAGGAAAGAAAAATGAAGAAAAAACAATAAAAAAGGAAAAAAGAAAAAAGGATAAGAACTAAATGAAAGAAGGGGGAAAAATTCACAAAAACTCAAAAACTGCATCTGAGACCAGGAATCTATGATTCACAAGGTCTGCGATGACCGTACGAACGAGGAACACTCGCGCTGGTCATCTCAAATGCAGGTCCTGGCAGAGAAAACAGTCTCAAAGTTCAAGTCGTGGTCGAGGGGCAAATAAGGTCGTGACCCGAGGCAAACATGCTAGGTGAAATTAGGGCTTAAACATAAATGTAATTAATGAAGAGCTCAATATTAAATAATGAGACTAAGGGTCTAAATTTAAATTCTAATGCCTCAAGAGGAAAGAATAGGAAAAAGAAGATAAAACAGAAGAAGAATAACAAAATTAGATTTGATAGTTTGTTATGGGTCATCAGGAGAAACTGAACAGACGGGTTTCGACGCCTACTTCTCGACCCGTTCTCCTCAGCGGCGTCCTGCGCGGTACTGGCCGCGTAGCCCCAACTCTGGTTCAAATGTCTTAAAGTTAGGTTTATCATAAGAAGACATATTAATGTTAAAGTAAAACTTGATTAACTTAAGTCTTAGCAAGTTTCAATAATAACCCCTATTAACTAATTCCTTATATATCTTATTAATTCTATCTTTAAAATCTTCAAACTGAGTACATATTCTACGAAACCTTGCTAGTGTAACCGTGTATCAGGTTCTAAGACTAAAGGAATTAAGTTAACTACCTGAGATTTGAAGTGGTAAGTAAAGAGTGTTGTATTTCGGTAGTGTATGAGTAGCGTCTGGCAAAGGGTTACATTTTGGGTAGGGTTTATATAGTGTGCGAAGGAGGGCACTTCATGTGCGCTAGTACTGTATGTATGCATGTGTGCATACAGCGTGTCTTTAGAAATCGTTGGGCGATTTCCTCTGGGAGAGGGAAGGGTTTCCGGACTAGCTTTTGTACTAGGTATCTAAAAAGCCGGGTGCGGCCTAGTCACCCATGGTCAACCGGATACACTAGTTGCGAGTAGAATACATTATAGCCCATATTCTTGTCTACATTACTATCAGGAAACGGGTAAGATACAACGTTCAAAGAGAAATCGTCTACTTTATGATACACTTTTATTCTAGTCTTACCCGAAGGTTGAACGATAACGTCCAAATCTTAGAATGTGTCCCGAAGGTGGTTGTCGTTCGTCTGTTCGAGCGACAACTCTTCAGGATAAATTAGTTTTGCTGTATCTAAGAAGTGAAGATAATTGACAACAGATATGTCATCCATATATCTTCTGTTATTCGAAAGGATCTTAGCTAGGTGCTTATCGTTTTTGATAAGCTTAATCATAAACTTATATTCAAGCCACGATAAGTACAAGTCAGCTATTAAAGGACTCGCGTTACCGCCCATAGGGATACCAACGGTCTGCTTGAATGTCTCTGAGCCGAAAGACACAAATGAATTCTTTAAAACGAATTCAAGAATACTTAGCAGTTTTTGCAGATGGTAAACAATGCGACTGTCAGTATGGGGTACCCAGCTCGCGAAGCCTCCTCTGACTCGCAGTGACTTGAAATTACATAACTTGTAGACAAAAAATTGATAACACGCTCAATTCGTTCAGAACTTTGTCCAAAGGGAGATTTGTATACAAAGTGAAAAAATCAAATGTGACTATACTATTTACTTTCAAATTTTGATAGTGCTGAACAACTTCAAGCGAATTATCAACACTCCAGTAAACATTATAACCTGAGTAGTTAAAAATGCCTTTACAGTATTGTTTAAATTTTTTCTTTAATCTCCTTAAGACAACACATAAGATCTATTGATGCTTGGGTTAAGTAGCAAGAGCTTGCTCCCGCAATAAATCTAGGTTTGATAGGGTTTTTATGTAGTTTCGGTAGCCAGTATAAGGACGGTACTCTCTTGTTTGTTTCCATAACGGTAATGTCAAACTGTTTATTTTGAATTTCTACCATGCCTTCTACTAATTCATCTTTTAATCGAGAGTCTCGTTGATATACTGACGTACTTTTGTTATTAAGCAAGCCTAGTTCTTTAGCTAAGGTTTTTACATAATACGATTTACAAATAACAGCATAATTATTGCTAGCTTTGTCCACTGGAGTGACAACAAATCTATCATGAATTGGTTTTATTTTACGCTTAATGCATTCTACACTAACTAAAGTACCTAATTCGTTACAATTATTGTAGTAGGCGTATAACTTTGCCTGGCTTACTTTTAATATTTTATTTTTCCAGTCAGAGAGGGAGGATAATGGTACTTTTAATTTTTTAATTAAATTTGTAACTACTTTATCCAAAGAGGTAGCAATGGTTTTCTTACTCCTATATATGTTCATCTTATCCTATAATCTATATTTACAACCTTTTGACATAATGTTTTGTAATTCTACATCCTTAATTATGTTAAGATTACTCTAGTTTTCGACTTTAAAGTGTTCTAACATGTCTAATGTAAGAATATTAAGAATTAAGATAAATTAAGATTACCGAGATCGTAAGGTGGTAGTGTTGGATACCGTAAATATCCTTTTCCTCTACCCCCAATCCTACTATCCATTTATATGCCTCCAGCGTGGAGGGCCGCATCGACAACGTCCCAAAATCGAACTCGACCGTGTTGAGGCGGAGCCCCATTTTACCCACAAAAGGAAAAAGAAAAAGTATGGAACCCGCCCAGGTATGGGCAGGGGTGTTGCGCACTGGCTAGGTGCGGGTTGAGAATGGGGAAGCCGTGGTAAAATTCATAGTATTCTTAACCAAAATTCCCAAAACTCACATGGCCCAATCACAGAAGCTTCGTACAGATACAGGAGGCCTTTCCAAAAAGCATGAAAGCTGGCAACGGCCGTCCCCAGGGACCGGCACAACCGAGAATCCTCTCGATTCAAATAGTCCATCGCTTTATCATAACCGAACTAGCAACTACATGAATGAAAGCTACCTGGAAGACAGTCTGTAAAGCAAGACGTCGTGCGAAACAGCTGCTGACACCAGTCTGCTAATGTTTCCCTCTTCAACTCAAACATGGTCCGTTGCGAAGAACAGCTGTCAACCTGTGGTTACACAGCACGTTGTTTCCCTGCTCCAACTGAAACGTGGACCACCAGGAAAACAGCTCGGGTGATATCGTGCCTACGATAATATAACAAGGAAAGAGCGTCACAAGAAAGAAGAGCTGGAAAGATAAGAACCTCTTACGAACCAACAATCAAGCAGTGTTCCAATCCACACAATGGAAAAGCACCACCCACGAGAAGCAGCCAACAAGCGTTGTTCTCCTATCCCTACTTAACTATGGCCCGAGCACGAACGTTTCCGAGCTCCTAGTCAAACGTCAAACGCTCTTTGGGCGCTATGGAACGTGCTCCGTTTCGAACTGCTGCTGACACCCTGTGCATAAGGCGAAAATAGTACGGATAAAGATATAGTAACGATAACAGTACCTTTCCGGGCTCCTAGTCAAATGTGGTGCTCATCGCCCGCTCCTACTGCGTCGCTCGAGCAAAACATACAGCGGGCTGCGTCACAACGACCAGCCGCAGACCGGGCACACTGCTTGCGCGCTCCCACCAGAATATGCTCCATCTCGGATTGCTGCTGACGCCCTCTGCGTATAAGAAAAATAGTGCGAATAAAGATATAATAACAATAGCAATACTACAACTTACTAAACGAAACACAATACCGGCGCGTTCTTTCCCCGCTTCAACTACACAGTGGCCTGAGCACACTGTTTCCGAGGTTCTTGTAAAATGTGCTGCGTTCCTTCCCCGCTCGTAATGCGCGACCCAACAAGGACCTTTCCCAGCTTCTCATCCAATGTGGATCTGGCACTCATGCAACAGGAAAAGATGCAATATCAGTACAACAACCTTTACGCACAACATACCGACCACGACGTTTCAACAGTAAACAATATAGCAAAAGAACAAGAAGAAGAAGCAGAATAAAGAATAATTAATAATAATACTGCTGGCCTGGCACAGAAAACACTGCCAAACCGGCCAAACGTTGATACTGCTGATGAATGATGAATACCTACGCTTGCAAACGTTGACCATACGTTTGGAAATGAAGCGTCCAGACCAGGCACATTCCTCGCATTCTTCAAATTACTTGCATTCCTAAGGTAAAACAATTTCGAGCAAAAGCCGTGGTAAACTCCAAAATAGCGCACTAGCGCCACCTATCGGTAGCCAGTGCGCAACAAAAAAAGGAAGAGGAGAGATTCAAGGGCAGGCAACCCCGTGACCAAAGCACGTGGCTGCTTGAAAGAAAAACGAAGCAACTGCGCTACCGGAAATGCAAATTAGCACCCCCGAGGCCAGTCCTTCACGGCCTCCCCCCAAAAGCGAGGGGACGCAGATTAGATTCGGCCTTTACCACAAAAAGAGAAAAAAAAACTTCGGAAATGTACGATAAGTCCGAGGAAAGAAAGCACAGGCCATATACCGTCAGAACCGCGAGACAATTTCGAAAGGTGATCAGATCACCCGAGAGAAGGGTTGCGAGAGCTCGCTTTAGCACGTCCGGTCTTAGCACGACGCTCTAACCGTGCTCTAACAAACTGAGCTAACAGGCCTTGTGATCCTGGTAAACTCGGGTACAAAAGGAAAATAGTGATGGTGTAGGTCGCAAGGTGGCGTTTTGGGTTCTCTGTACTTAAAGATTGCAAGAGACCGGCAGGGCCTGTTAGCTCAGTTGGTTAGAGCGTCGTGCTAATAACGCGAAGGTCGCGGGTTCGATCCCCTCACGGGCCAGTTATTTTGCCTGATATTTCCTTATTTTCCTTCTTTATTAGTTCTCCTTTGTACTGAATACGAATTGTCATCGTGTGAATTTGCTTTCAGTGACAGTATTTAGTCTTGTTTCAATTTCAAATATGATATTTAGTAACATCAATACAAGACAGGAAAATTATCTCGTATGTTGCGAGCTTCACATGCACAGTTTCCACAAATAATCAAATTCAAAACCCTCGGGTAAAAACCGGCATGGAAATAGCAAACGGAATACTGTGGTTTCGTAGGAGTCAACCAGTCTTTCGCAAACATTGCCGAGGGGTTTAGAACTCGAGTAAACTTACGTAGTTTGTAAACTTCAGATGAAATTATCTAGTAAACTTGAGTAAAACTGTAGAATCAAAGGCATGGACAACTTATACCTATGGGAGCTAGGGAAAAAGTGAATTTCCATTAACTTAAAAAGTAAAACACAGTACCACCCTCACCGAGTAATAGCCTGTCTTCATTGCTTTCTATTCTGGACCACAGTACAATACCTATGCAGACATTTAATTCAGTTTTTGTGTTCGCGATTTTAAACTCTCTCGCAGTAGTTAGTTTTAGGTAACCTGGCTTTGTCTACCGTACTTTAGATTCCATTTAAATAATGTTTAGTGAATGAATTGTCTTTGTTATTTGCTATGTGTGTTTGTGAATAGCAATCGAATGAAGATGATTTAATTGATCATCAGCTGGAAAATTTTCAATTAAAAAGAGGGCGAGATGTCGGGTCGACTCATATTCGTCACGTGGATACTTAGCTGAGTCGAGCGCCATTGAAAAGAGCGTCAAAAGTTGATTCAACTCATGTACGACACGTCGGTAAGTAGTTGAGTCGACCGCAGTTAAAACGAGCGTCAAAAGTTGAGTATACAACACGTGGGTACGCAGATGAGTCAAGCGCCATTAAAAAGAGGGTCAAAAGTTGAGTCGACTCAAATACGACACGTGGGTACACAGTTGATTGGTCCGCAGTTGAAAAGAGCGCGAAATGTCGAGTCGACTCATATGACACATGGGTATGAAGTTGAGTTATGCGAAGACGCAATTAAGTCAGGGTGAGTCATTGAGTCATGATGACGTCATAGATGGTCATGGCAACTCACTATGGCCGGGCATGCCTGGACTTGTTTGGCTCCCATGTGAAGAGATAGGAGAAACGTTTCTACAGAAACAGATAGGGACTTTGGAAAAAAGGTCGGAAGAACAACGGGGAAAAAAAAGAAGAAAATAAACGTGGAGTGGAAAAAAGTGAACAATAAGTCTCCATGCTGGTAAGCAATGGAGACAATTATGGGAGCATTTAGGAAGAGTTTAACTTAACCCCTTGAGTTTTTCATGACTCACTTCCTTTCCTTTAGATCGCTCAAGCAAACTCGTTTTGCCCCTACTTTAGTTGCGAAGGTATAAAAGCGAGCCTCGCTTTTTCCCCTCGGCGCAGTCTTCGGATGGTCTTCGGTCACTCTTCGGTCGGTCCACATGCGCGCACTCTTGGTTCTCTCGTCGATATTTGCAGTCGTTTACGTCCTGTTTGATGGAGTTGTCTCGAAATTTAAGTTGGCTTTGGTTGGATTGTGGCTATTGTCGGGTTTTTAAGTAAATTGAGGCTTGTTGTTTTCTGCGCTGTATGCTGTTAAGATGCTGTAATTGTAGAAAGAGAAAAGGGATCTTGTTTTCTGCTATTGTTGCAAGAGTATGGGTTAATGCGTTTTGTTCGGTACAGGTGCAGGTCGGTATTTGTCAAAACTCAAGAATGCTTCGGTCCAGAAGACGAAAATGTTTACTGGTTACTTTGCAAGTGAAAGTGCTGCTCTCTTGTATGTCCAGCTTCACACGGTGGCAAGGTTGAGTCGTTTCCACTTCTGTAACTGCAAAGGCGTTGCGGGTGATGAAAGCCACACGTCATTTCCGTTTTGGAAATGTAAGCCCAGTAGCAAACGGCATGACGCAAGCGTGTTACTAGCATGTCACGTTGCCGATGTAAACATAGTTATCGTCGTTCGTGCATTGTATAGCAAAGTGCCAGGCCGTAGTGGCTTAGAGCAGTCCGCACCTTCAGGTGATCGAGTTCAAACGGGGCGTCACTATTCGAATCAATTTTTCCATGTTTCCAGCTCTGCTGACCTGAACCACGCCTTCCTTGAAAGGCTTCTGACCCTCGTGTACACCCAAGAATTCCTCATACCTTTTTTCCGGGGTCAACTTCAAACAAACCTTCAGCGTGTTAGACTGGCGATAAGTTTGAATTCCATAAATCTCGTTTTCCCCGATTCCCAAATCCACAATCCATTTGCAAACCGACTGGTCAAAAGGGGGTGCACAACTTGAACATGTCGCTTTTTCCTACAGGACGTATAACTAACGAATGTGAAACATCTTTTAAAGTGTCATAAAAAGTTAAAAGACAAATTATGTTTATTGTGTTATGACACTGAGGCTGGGAACCTTGCTATTCCCATTAATTATTGTATTTTCAGCAGTTTTTCTTCTTACGTTTCTGACTTGCATCCTTTAACTGAACACAAATCTATTGATTGGCAAACTTACAAGAATAAAACAAACGCAAATGAACAAAGAATTTTTGGAGAAGGTCACGAGGAGAATCGGCGCACACCGCGGGTAAGGTAACGTTTTTTCAAAAGGGCACATGAATTCTCACCGATCTGGGCTCTCGATGAAAAATGTTACAAATTGGCCCGAAATAAGGCATCCGATTCCTTGAACCAGTTGAAGCAGCCCTCACTCGGCATGGTTTTATTACCCAGTTCGTTAGTTTGATTGTCATACGCCCGATGGAACGTACACAGCTGGCTGTTGCTCTGCGTCGTCTCGGACGAATCCATCAGAATTATTTTGCATAGGGTGCACTTATGCTTAGACATAATGTGACGCACCATGTATCCAAACACGTAATGTGCGGCGCTCATTTTCTCCGGTTTCATTCGCGTAAGTATCAGCCGGCACTGGATCAGAAAGGTCGATGAAGTTCTTAGTGGACAAATCCATGGTACTGCCGCTTGTAGCAAGAGTTGCAATTCCGGGTAAGTCAAACAGATTGTCGCTGTCGTCCACCTCGCAGTTTCCAGTGCTGGCAGGTTTAATCAAACTTGAAGCCAGCGTTTGCCGATAGAGGTCCTAAAAAGCTGCCGGAGTTGGATTATCACATATCACCCTTCTCGTCTTAAGGTTCCGAAAAACTTATCCAGAAAATCTTGGGTAATATTTCTGGTACAGAGAAATGTAATTTCTGGATCCTAGAAGAGGTCCTTGTGTAGATCCTGTAAACATACTAAGCTTCGCAGCCAGCAACGAATGCTGCTAGTGACATGAGCACCAGTAGATGGGGAAACAGCTCCTGAGTGTCCAAAACTTTGTCGACCCTCTGCCAAGATATTTAGCCGTTTCTGAGACTGGCTCCGAAGCGTACGTCGTAGAATTGTCTTGTCTTTCAGATTTCTTGCATTGCAAACGTCGAACAGACTGTTGATGAAGGGAAGAAAATCTGCCGTGAAAGTAGCTTCCGACGGGAGGTGTCTAGTTGAAACAAGGAACTTCAATCCTTTCAACGTCGTTCTGCTGAATATTCTGCACGCAAGCTTAACGCGCATTTTTTGGCACTATTTAGCTGAATGCAAAGTGCTCCTACTCTCGGGAAAAGACGCAGTGAACGCTTCTGGTCATCCAAAACGGCCTGTCGTAAGAATCTTCGTTTCACAGTTTTACCTCCTACTTTGAAGCCGTAGGATATACGAGATTGTTTCGAGCACTTTTTAACAAATGGGGAATGTCAAACATCGCATACACCTTTCTCTCTTCGACGAGAAAGTATGGTTTGTTCACCGTTGCTCCAAGAAGTTTTGATGCTCGCATGAAGCCGCCGCCTTGGTCTCCAATGGCCACTTTCGCGTCTAGACCAGCTGCAAACAAACGCTTTAAACAGTCGGTAAGCTCGGGGACTCTGAAAGTACATTGAAAAGCAATTGCCCTGTCCTCTTGCTGGAGTACCTCCTTGCCATTGTTTTAGCTTTAGCTAGTCGGAACTGGCTGGGAATAAAACCTCTGCCTTCTCCTTCAGGAAGAAGCTCCTTCACAAGGCTGTCAGTTTTTTTCTGCTCTGCCTTTCTGCGCAGCTCTTTCTTCTCCCGTAGCTTCTTCGTTAGCAGGCCGCACATGACTGCTTTGCGCTAAAGCTTCTTTTTCAACTGCCGAATGATTGTACGTAGTCGTGTAACTGTCCAGCGGTGATCGTGAAACAATCTTCGCTTCTGTGGACTGGGAGACGCTATCGTCTGAGAGTTGGCCAACACGGGTACAGCTGTAGCACCTGTAATACACGCATAAACTCAAGAACCTGCAGTAACGAACGATATCTTCGACAACCTCGTACCTTCGCGTGAGGGCGGGCCTGAGGAACTTGGTTCAAATGAAACAGAAGAATTTGATGCAATCTCAAGGAATTGGCCGCTGTTCTTTTCTTGGGCTGTAAACGTGTTCTCATTAATGCTGGTTTCATTAAAGCAATGTAAGGAACCTAGTATACTTGGTTCTATATACGTTCGCTTTGGCGGTGGCACGTCAGATCTAGAAACAAGGAATTGGCGAATTATTAAAACATCGTAAAACAGCCCCATTCTTTATGTTTTGCTCACCTACCATGGCAGTGAGAATCACTAATCGGTGCAGACTCAGTTCAAAGTTTGTAACGCGTGTTACATGGCATCTTCCCTGGAATGAAATTTGAAGCTCCGGACCTGTTCCTGGTAGCAATCGCAGTCGTGATTCTGCCAACTCCTTTTGACAGTTTCCTTCCATGTGAAGAGAAAGGGTTGCAACACCTAACTTGCCCAGCATTGTAGTATTAATTATGTAGTATTGTAGTATTCTTCCCTTCTAGTGATATCAACGACTCGGCGATATATTCGACGTTAGACCCCAAATCGATCGAGTCGATTTGCAAAATCCCTTAGTCGAGTGGAGTCGTTCACCGCGAGCGTCCAAGTCGTTGACATCCCTATTCCCTTCCATCTCCTCGTACTATATCATATCGCCAATGGCCCCAATGCAAAGCCACAAGAAAAGATCTGTGGCGAATCTGTTAATCTTTTCATTTGTATTGTAGCGACAATTGACTTCTTCAACGAGCGACAATAAAAGTCTAAATCGCAATTGTCCTGATTCTCTTTAATGTCTAATTTAGCACGCGCAGCAAAACAACTGGCCCGTGAGGGGATCGAACCCACGACCTTTTTTGAAATTTAGTGTATTCCAATGACAAATTGTGCACAATCGCTCAAAGTATGACTAGATTATCTTTTCACGCTAGTGAGGAATGAAAACAAAAAGGAAAGAAAAGGTAGCTACAGAAACAATGTTAAAGAAAGGTCAAATTGTTGAAATATTGGTCTCGGTCCGCTGCAGAAAGGCTATACCATCGCTTCTGGACAGTGCCGTGCCAAGGTACATTTGGGCCCTGGGCAAAACCCCTGTACCGTGCCCCCCCCCACTCCCTTCGAAAGTTAACGTATTTCGTTTAGCATCTATTCGTTTATCATTTGTATCAAAAATACATATTAAAATAGCTATTTCTAGGAAACATAATTATTGTTTTGCAAACAGTTACTATTCTTCTTTTCATGAAATAGTCCTGAAAAGGACTGTTTGTTCGGAATAGTAGTAATTCTTATAAGAGCTGTTATTGGGAAGATAAAATTGCTGAGTAAATATTCTAAGAAGAGCACATCGACATTCCCTATAGAGTAATTTTTCGAGCTTTTAAAGAAGACCAGTCGTTAATGAAATCATCCCAATCAATTATTCTAGCTTCTTCGTATTCAATCGAAATTATTCCTAAGTCACTAAGGCGCTCTTGAGTCATGGTCGACCTTAAGTAGTTTTTAATCAACTTAAGCGTACTAAAGCTTCTCTCGATCTCAGCGACTGTCACCGGTAACGTACAGAACAGCCTAAGAGCAACCTCTACATTAACAAAACTCTCTGTCATGCCTTTGGAATGAATGAAACTTAAAAGCTCTAAAGGTATTTTCTTCGGCAATGCATCACTATAAGTTTGCCTAACCAGAATAGCACAGTCCTATTTCGGTCTTAAAGGACGTTGCGTCCAAATCGTCGGGGTAACTGGCGGCCAGATTCTCTGCCCCACCTTGCAATGTTACCTCAGTGGCCGAGTGAAGCATTTTACCTGTCAAAAACTCGAACCTTTTCGCAATACCGTTTCTGTCCTTCCGATCGGCAAGTTGACACACTAAAGCATCAACAACTGGATTGAACACTTCGATTTCGAACCTTTTAGATGGATCTTCAATCCTATCGTCTGGAGCATTTTCTTCCGGCATTCTCTTGTTCCGCCGAGAACGCACCTCAGGAAAGTCTGGGTTAACTCCTGAGTTCCTCGGCCTTGTCACAGGCCAGGCTGTAGCATTGCTCGAAACCGCTCGCGCGAAAGTTGGAGAGCGAAGTGGACAGAGAATCCAATAAATGACTTGCTGCTGCAAGGTCGATGTCAACGTTTTGTAAAGTTCTGTTGACAATGTTTACCTTGTTGAGTACATCGTGCCACACTTCAGCAAGAAAAATGAAGGAAAATTCCGCAATATTGTCACATAAAACTGTTAGCTTCAGAACGTGCAGAGGGGACGAATTTTTCCGAGCTAAAGATGTCTTCCAAAGGTTGGATGACGCCTTGAAGCTGATTACGCAATGGCTTAATCGGGTCAATTCTAGGCGACCACCTAGTTCCACTTTGAGCCTTAAGGGGTATCTTGATTCGGTCGTTGAGAGCGTTCCGTAGAAGCTGCAAAGAAAGTGTAAACTCTTTGAAGTGTACCAAAAAAGAGCATAACTTGAGGAACGGCATTTGCGGCTGCCTCTGCCACCAGGTGCAGAGAGTGCGCTGCGCAAGGTACGAAAGGAGCAAAGTTGTTAACCTGAAAAATCCTATTTTGGACACCCTTATAAATACCTGCCATATTTGCGCCATTATCGTAACTTTGACCTCTGCAGTGTGCTATATCTAAACCGTCATCATGGAGTTTTTGAAGAATTACAGCGCAAAGATCCTTCCCAATTTTAGAATGAACGCTCATGAAACCCAAAAAACTTTCACAGATTCTAGCACCTTCTTGTGAGACCTCAACGTATCTCACAATTTGTGAATTAGGCAAGAAAAGCAATGGAAATTTTCTAGGGCTAGTTGAACTTGTCGGAAAGTATGATCATTTATGCACCGCCATTTGGAAGACGTGAAAAATGGTGGGACAAGGGCAACGTACCTGTCAAACCGTATTCAGAATGAGTTTATGGGTGTAATTGCAACTAAGGTTCGGCAGAGCTTGCTTTTTAAAATAAGAAAAACCAAGTTTTTTTCGATTATGTTTGATTGCACACCAGACATTTCACGGATGGACCATCCGTTCTGAATATTGCCAAAAAGGTTGTTTGTCAGGCATGGTCCTGTCAATAGACACTTGTTGAGAGAGGTGCCACCGTACTCAGCCGACGCATCAAAGACAACTCGAATTTTCCCTGGTTTGTTGGGGTTCTTCACTGCGTGGTGAGGCAAATACCACGTCCTTCCTTCTGGTCCTCTTTGTTCAGAATCGTCCAGTTTGCAAGCATAGCCTAGGGACACGTACTCCTCAAATGCTTTGGTGTAGTCCTCGGCCAGCTGAGGATCCCCTTTGAAACGCCTTTCCAGCGCGAAGAGTCGCCGCATAGCCGCACCGCGATTGCATGGCAACGAAATGTTGCAGTCCTTCCAAAGAAGCCCCACTTCATATCGCTCACCATCGTGCTTGGTAGTAGTCTCCAGAATCGTTCGAGCCCGTTCGTCATCGTCGCCAATCAGTGGCTTGGCGCCAGGCATTACTCCAAAGGATTCTGTCGTCCAAAATTCACGAAGAGACTGGTCAAGCGTGGACTCGGTCCTGAGAGAAACGTGAAGGACCTGTGGCTCACACTGCCCCTGTTCGTCGATCCGGGGTAAGTTTCCCACTATACTCCAACCGAACGGGGTAAGGATTGCCTTCGGTGCCAATACTCCCTTGGGTGGCCTTTTAACATCCAGGATATCATGCGCGTCCTGTACGTCCATGCCAATTAAGATAGTCACCAAAGATGAATCAACGGCAGCTACATCGACATCAGCCAAGTGCCCCCAACTTCTTTTGGTCCTCGGCCAGTCCAGCTTCCGTCGCGAAATGTTAAGGCGAGGAACTGCGTAGGCGTTCTTTACCTGGAACGTTTCTCCGTCCTTCGCTGCCAAGGTGAACGAAACACGTCTGGCCTTAAGCTTAGGATCTTCTCCATGAAACGTACCAAGACTAACAAGATGCTCGGGACCTTTCAAGCCCAGTTGCCGTGCCACATCTTGCTGTACAAGCGTCGCTTCACTGCCGGAGTCCAATAACGCATACGTCGAGACAGACTTGGTTCCATTCTGCAGGATGACCGGCACCACCGAAAGCAGGACACCTCCGCATTGATTATCGCGCGTTGCTCCCACATGCGGATTACTTATAGTTTCGGTGCTAACAGCAGACGTGGAAGAATCTGCAGTTCTCTGCGTCCGTTGGAGACCATGCAGCAGCGAATGGTGGTACTCCCTGCAACCGTCAGTGCCACATTCCTTCTTGTTCGGGCAACGCCTGCAGAGGTGATCGACAGAAAGACAGAAAAAACAGCATTTCCTTTCACGAGCTACCTTTCCACGGTCCTCAAGAGTCGCGGCTGCAAAACGTAGGCAATTGTGCAGACCGTGTCCATCGACGTTACAAAGAGGACACTTACCAGTTTTGGCTGGCGGCTGGGTGACAGTTGTCGCCATCACTGATTTCTTGGTCCCGTTAGACTGATATGGTTTGAAGCGCGGTTTCTCCAGCCAGCCAGGGGTACTAGAAGAAGCTGAAGCAGTAGATGCGTAGACATCGCGAACCATGCTTTCAGCTAGCATCATCTTGGTAACAAAGTCGCTCATGAGGATTAGCGAGGGCCTAGCAGGTCTGGCAGCCAATATCTCCCTTCCCCATTCCGTACGTAGCCTGGGGGGTAGCTTCTCCGCTAAAGTGATCATCAATGCCTGGGAGAAAAGGTCTGGGTGGCCCACATCCTGTTGTTGCAGATCCGAAATGGCTCCCTGTAAGTTTCACCAGAATCCTACCAGATTCCGATTGTGCGCACGCGCCATTACCATCGGGTTTCCGTAGAGGAGTTCCAGTTGCTTGATGGCCTCTGGGTACAGGGCTGGATTGTTCAGGTACAACTGGACACTGCTCCGAACTTCAGGGGTCAGCGACTCTCTAAGATAGGCCAGTCTCAGAGCAGCGTCACCGACCACGTTATGTACCGTCACGCGGAAGGTGTCGATAAACAAGACCCAATCGCGCGGGTTGCCGTCAAATGGCTTCAGCTTCAACTTTGGCAGACGGTTCATCGCGGCTGGTTGATTACAGGCCACGGAATTCACCCATGAACCTACCCCTAGACTCTGAGCTGAACTGTTACCTCCTGCGTTTGGTCCTGCTCCCCCATCGAGCGCACCTGGAGCACTACTGATGGCCGGCCCGTTGACGAAATTCGTCGTGGTTGCTGATCGGCTGAAAGAGACCTTTGGTCGAGTTCCAATTCTGCTGTTTGCTAGCGCTGAGGGCTGCGAAACGGATTGAGAGCTGGTATGCGGATTGCCCATTGTGGTAGTCGCTGCACCTGACCCTACTAAGCGGAGAAGGCTAGGAAGAGGTGCGTGCTTTGGAAGTTCTTCTTCGACACCTGTCATCTGCTCCTCCTCTGCTTCCTTGAGCGCGTCATCATGCTCGACAGTTGCAAGAGCGAGATTCATCTCCGCGTCGTTCCTTCTTCGAGTAGCCTCTGCTTGTGCGCGCTCGCGTTGCTCTTCCAGCTGGAGAAGTGCCATACAGTGTTCGATCTCCTGCATCTTTTCAGCGTACGAACGCGCGAGTTCCTCCTCACGACGAGCACGTTCCGCCTGGATCTCAGCCTCTCGTAGAGCCTTCTCTGCTTCCTGTACACGGCTTCTAGCAGAGCTCCTGGATGAGGCTATCGATGGCGCAACGCCGGCCCGTGACGTGAGGTAATCGTCAATGCGTCTGTACACCGCTTGGATTTCCATATCCAACTGCCTTCTCCACTTATCAGCTGTCTTACCCTGGGCAGGTGTTAACCCAGCAACACGTACATAATCTAAGTGCAAACGTGTGCGTTCCTCGTAAGACACGACAAGCGTCTCACGGTGCAGCTTGAGTGAGGATCTACTTCCTCTTTTCGTGATTAAATCAGTAATCTTAGTTACCGTTCGAGTAAAGGAGCCTTTCGCCTGCTTCCTACGTGCTAGAATCTCAGCAGGCTCGTTGGAGGTCATGACCTCGTCGACGTCTACTTGGTCTTGCTCCTGGTCTTCCCCTTGCGTTTCTTCGTTATCTGTCTTCATGATGTTTACAGGTCACGTGATCGTCAGCTGTCCACTGCCACGTCAACCGGAACTGTTGCTGTACTCAATTCAGCCGTGATCTGTGGCCTTGTGCCCTAGCAATTTAAGGTGCAAAACCCGCTAGGTCCTATCCCAAAGGCCCCTCAACAAATCACGCCTCTGAGAGCGAGCATGCCACGTAGTCGAAACCGAGTTCCCGGTCGATGCACCAAATGTTCTCTTCAAGAACGGATTGACTGATTGTGCTTCAATAATCTGTATTTGCAGTGCAAGATATAAATCAGGCTTCATTAACATGAACATAAGACATAACGTTAAACATAGAATTATGAATTCGCTTACCAAACAATTCCTTGAGAGTCCCACAGTTTAACACACTAACATGAAACATGCAAAAAATGAACAAATACTTTGACAAAAACAAGTCTCTTCTCGTGCTCTACTTTGCACATACTGAGAATCACACTTCCAAAATCCAACAGTTCATACAAAACTCCTATGAGCTCACTTTCCATTTCACTTTCACCTTCACAGGCGTTTAGGCTGCGACAACTGCGAAAGTCAAATGCTCACAAACAATGAAGTTTAAAAGTGATTCAGTCCCGTCTCAATTTGGTTCACTAACCCCCCAGCAGACAATTCTAGGACCTTTTGGAGTGTTCTGGCGCAAATTTGTAGCTCTAAATTGATAGTACCCCCTACTGACTTCCCGGAAGAGCCCAGTCCAATAACTGGCAGTGGACAAGCATGCAAGGACGCCTAGCCATAACAACCAGATGTTAACACAAAGTCAAACAACTAAGAGAAAGCGACATGAAATGAAGAGCAGGAGTGAAAAGGGGCTCAAATACCAGCAATAAACCCATTAGCTTAAGAGTCGCACTTCACAGCTATAGATTTTCGCCGTAACCTGAAGAATATTTTTCGAGAAAAACACACAATTCACTTAGGTAAGACCCACTCCAGCTCTGAAAATTGGGCCCCGAAGTGGATGCGTGCCCTGGGCAGCTGCCCCACTTTGCCCCCTCCCCTTGGCACGGCCCTGCTTCTGGAAGCTTTCCCTGCAGGTCTGTCGGTCCATTTGTTGTCCGCGTCCTTTTGCTGTCCATAGCGCCAGTACGAAACTGGCAATGAGTAAGACAAGCGCTCGTCTGCAGTGGTTTGGCACTTGGGATACAGCCGCCCTCAGGAGGATTTCCCCTCGGGCGTCTGACTCCAATACTCCTGCTTGTTCTTCCTGCCAGGTAAAGGCATTTTGGGTAGTCGGACAATCTATGAAAGCGTGTACCTGGGTCTCATTGGCCGCGCTGCAGAAGGCACAGTTGGTGGTCCTAGTTATACCCAAACGGGTAGTACGTTGCCTTGTCGGTAAAATGTCGTGGTTCAGGAGGAACATGATTTCTCTCTCTTCCGGAGAGAGGAGGCGGAGGGAGCAATT
>JAIQCU010000779.1:0-34932 GCA_022114935.1 Leptestheria dahalacensis
CAGTTATTCTGATGGCGAAATATTAGAAATTAAAAAATAACACCGCCCAGTTTTTCGGGCAGCGATTTGAGTAATTCTGTTGTAAGGTCAAAGGTCAGGCCAAGGTCATCAAGGCCGCAGCATCACATTGTTCAACAGTTCTAAAATGCGAAAATCTGCGACATTTGAAAGGAAAAAACACCACCCAGTTTTTCGGGCAGTGAAGCGGAACAGCCTGGGGGCATGAAGCAAGTGAAGACTAAAATCACAGCTGATGTGAATACCCATTTAATCGATCAGTCGTCTAATTGTTCTGAATGCAAAAACCTTGAAATTTATTGGAAAAAACCGCCCAGTTTTCGGTCAGTGAAAGCAGAATAGCCTGAGGAACAAGTCCAGACTCGACAATCGTAGCTAATTTGAAACCAATCACACATTACAAGGTTAAAGGTCAGGTCAAGGTCAATTTAATCTTTATAGGAATAGTTATTCTAAATGTCAAAATCTAGCGAATTAAAATATTTTCAAAAGTCGCCCAGTTTTCGGGCAGTGCAAGGAAAATAGCCCAGGGGGGCATTATGATCGCAGCTTTTTTAATATGAAAAAGAAATATTAGATGGAAAGATAGAAATTACGAAAAAAGATGTTGTATTGGAAGTTCGTGACGCTGAATTTCTCCACTCGGTTAACTCGGCCGACTGTGGCGTCACCTTTGACCTCGGTTATTATTTCTCATTTTCCGGTTTCTTGTTTGAAGCTGAAGGAGAGACACAGAGAGATTGTAATTTTCACCAGAGAAATAAGGCAATTAGTTTTGCACAGTTACTCGTGTTTTCAGACCCTCTTGTGTTGAGGCTTTTCCACGTGGGTGGCAATCTCCGCGGCTTTTCCCTTCGACTTTTATTTTGGATTTTAAAGAAATATATATATATATAAAGGATCCTCTCTATACAAAATAAAACAGATCCTATTGTATTGAATAACCTCGCCGGGGACCGGTATTTTCTCCATTTCTTGGCGCTAATTCATAAGAAGAGTAATAATGAATGGAAGAAACCATGACCTCCTGGTTGCTTCTTGCAGCAATAGCCTCCGGCTTGCAGTATGTCTAATTGATTCCGTATGATGATGATGATGAAAGTCGAGTCTCCAGCTGCATCCGCGGGGGCTCACTTGCTTTGCTCTGCCTTGGACAGTAACAATATACAGAATACAATTCAAATTTATGAAACTGGTAATATTAAAAAAAAGCGATAAAAGTTAATTAAAATACTTATTGCTGTTAGAATATTTATCAAGAAAACAAGAATTAGAAATATTCATGTAAAGGCCGAGGAAAACAAGTGAATAAACATAAATAAACAGTGAAATATTTGATATTGCCGATAACTGTTCCATAGCTCGTTTTGAAAAAGAGAGAAATTCAAAACAGGGTTTTATTGCCTTGTAACGGAACTGTAATTGTATTTGAATGTCCGTCTTTTTTTCCCCAAAGTTTATCGAGGGTTTGGCTAGTCCACAGGAAATGTTTCTGAGTTTAAAAATCATCTCTAAGATTGTCTTGGGATTCTTGAGATTATCGAAGGATTTTCCCCCCAGATTTTTACGAGATTTTGGCTAATTTTCAGACTTTACAAATCCCTCGAGGACAGCAATGAACCGAGTCTACGCTCGAGCAGTTCTGAAATGTTTCTGAAGAAAGCGCGTCGACATTTTTTTCTCGGATTTTTTTTTCAACAATTTTTTTCCCGTTAATTTTTTTTTCAACATATACATTTATTTTTTTTCTTGTTGAAATTTCATGATACGCCAGTGTTGGAGAGTGTCGATCTTCTTTTCTTATCAGTCAGCAGGACTTTTTTGTTAAATGTCTGTCACGTTGCCGCGCATGGCTCGCATACAGATGGGCCGGAGAGAACATGGCGCTTCTTTTGGAACCGAATAGACAAAAAAAATCGTCTTTTCTATTTATATAATATTTTAAACATTCAACTCCCTGTAAACCAATTTAAATATTTTTAGAAAACATTTTAGTGATTTAAAATTTATGCGACGAATTTTTAAAACACCATTTGACTTTATTGATTAAAATTTTAGTTTCTTTTAAATAATGTCAGAAATAAAAAAAAAATAATGAGGCAGTGGTTTGTTGTTTTTGAAAAAAATGGTATTTTTGTATATGTGCGCCGAGTTTTTCACACTCAGTGTGAGGGAGACTCGGTGTATTTTTCAAGTCCCGAATGAGGAGACGATAGATCACTTTAGCCGATTGCAGTCAAAACATCGACTGTTGGTCGCTTTTCGAAATGGAGAAAGAGCCATCTTTGCTAGTTTTTCAAAATAGGCGTTGGTAAACAAATTTTCGCTTGGCTAAACAAGGCTGATTAAGTTTTAAGTGTTTGGCGACGGGTATAGTATTTAATTGGAGACATAATTCAACGTATATTTAGTCTGTGTGTTTATTGCATACATTAACCTGTGTGAATTGCGTAAGTAAACTTATAATTTAATACATTATATAACTAATCATAATAATTGTAACAATAGTGAAATAATAGAAACAACTAATTGTAATCAGAATTAAATGAATTGCAATAGAAATGTGTCTAGGAAAGCGGGAAACCAAGAGTTAATGAATAGTTTTTCGTGTGAGTAGAGATGCATTCCGGAGTTCGTGAACGCCGCCTTCAACTTGTACGTGGAGACGACGAACACGTGCGGAGAGTACGGCCCCAGCGAGTTTTGCCTGCAGACGGGAGCGCGAGGCCCGGAGAAATCGTGCGACGTCTGCGACGCCCGCAACTCGGCCCTGGCCCACCCGGCCGATTACCTGACCGACTTCAACAACAATGACAATGTCACCTGGTGGCAGTCTGACACCATGTTTGAGGGCATTCAGTACCCCAATCAAGTCAATCTGTCGCTTCATTTAAGTAAGTACATTTCTTTCTCTGACTCGGTAACCCCCTGTTCAGTTGTTGGTGAGAGGGTCCTTATGGGTCTCTTATGAATACGTATGAGGCATTAGGAGTGGCTGTAAGCGATTGTAAATTATCAAACGGTAGCAAGATTCCTAAAGATTCGTTGAAATTCAAAAAAAGTCATTCAAGTTTGCAGTATAGTTGAAGATGATGGTTAGATTCCGTTCAGCAGTTCTGACTCAACCCATTCAGTTGTTGTAGAGAGATTTCTTTTAACCTTCGGGAGTCGTTGTGTTGTCGATCGACCTTAAGATTCTTAGAGAATCACGAAAAACGATTCAGATTTTGCAGCAGTCGGACGCGGGAATGGTCAAGATGACAATGTTTTACGTAGCTGAGTCAGAAGAATCCCAGTGAGATAGTTCATTATAAAGATCCCCGGATTCATGAAGATTCTTCAAAATTCTAACATATTTAAGATTCGTTCAGAGTTTGAACGGTCAGAATACCCTTTTCAGTTACATAACTGAGTAAACTAAATTAACTTTACAGTGAATTTATTTCCGTAAAAATTGAAACCTCAGACGTTACTAATTTACCCAAGAATCTCTCTGAATCAGTTAAAATTAAAAGGAATTACAAAGATTCGTCTTAGTATCGTTCGATGGTGATGTGTTATTACAATGATGAAAATTTGTTAATTGGACAGTTACAGGAATAATAGGATTTGTATTTTTTAAAGGAAATAATTCCGAGTTATTGTCCGGAATTATTCAGAGATAGACAGATATAGATAGACCGGCACGGAGGTACAGATAGGCTGGTGCATAGGTAGCTAGACAGATAGGCAGATAGTTAGAAATGAGAAGATGAAAAGTGGCTATATAGGTAGACAGATAGATGGATAGATGGTTAGATGGACACATGTCGAGAAACGTAAATGATTAAATAGTGAGATAGACAGCATGGATAGGCAGATAAATAGATAGACAGATAGATAGATAGATAGATAGATAGGCAGAATTTGGTAAAATTTTACGTTGAATTATCTCAAATTGAACAGTCTCAGTTAAATTAACGAACAGCTCGTATAAATCTTATCTTAAAACTTGATCAACCTTAAGGCAGACTTCTTTCAAGTAGATCTTGAATTTTATTTTAACTCGTCCCGACCTAAGACGAGAATCATTTCCAATAATCAAGAAATGTCGTCTTTTTTTCCATTAGCTTCAGGAAAAAACATGTCAACAGGGTTCTTTCGTTATGGGAAAACAACCTTTTCCCATAACGTGCTCGCTCTTATCGATGATGTCCTCACGAGTCGCTTGCGGGATATCATTAAATCCTCCCTCCAGATCTTTACACACTGAAAAACCCCCGGGATTCTTCAGGAATCTCAACTAAAAGAATCACGCGCACTGCATATAACCGTTGCCGACCCCCCCCACGAATGTCCTACTCTCTCGGGTTCATCTTGAAAGCGAATTTAACCAGAATGACGTCAGTCATGTTTCATTATAGCGTCTGTTATTGTCGGTAATAACAGTAATTGAAACTGGAGGCTATAACTTGCTGGGATGTTTTTCAACCTCTTTAGTGGATCTTTGTACGACATTTTCAGCTTTGTGTGACACGACTTGATGTTGAGAAGGTTGCCAACCCCCTCCCTCCCCCCGCCTGTGATGGTGAAGAAGCGTGTGAAAAGCCGGTCGACAAGGGTAGAAATCGGGTCGTAAAAAGGGCCAAAGTCGAAGAACCCCCAACTGGTGAAGCCAAGGGCCGGCCGAGCAAGATGCTGCTGCTGCGGCTGCTGCTTTCATTAGGATCTTGTAATGTGAGAAGAAACATGTGTGGCCCCAAACAAGTGCAACAACGAATGACTAGGCAACGAGGAAGAAACACTGATGAAAACTGGGAGGAAAAGCGAGAAAAGTTGAGATTTTTAAGAAGGTCCCGACGAAGATACCGTTTTCACTGCGCAGTTTGTCGAGATTCGCCAATTGCCAGCAGAGTCGTAAAACGAGGGACAATTCCCTATTGTTGTTGAAGAGGTCACTCCAGGGTCTTGGTGTTTCCAGTAATGAAACCAGTTGAATTTTTAAGTTGAAATGGCGACATTAAACTTGATTAACTTAACTTGAATAGATCGTTTTGAGATTTTTCAAGGATCACAGTTATTAAACTAAAATGATGAAATGAACTGAAGTTGAATTGAATAAGTCAAGTTTGAATCAGAAGAAAGCAGGTGAATGTTGAAGTTAAAATGTCGATCTTGAATTCGACACAACTGAATTGATGGAATGAACTAAAGTGAAGGACGAGTTAATTCGAGTAGTAAGAAAGCAGCTGAATTTTGAAGTTGAAATAACGTTGTAAACTTGATCAACTTAACTTAAATAGATTGCAAAACGATTCGAGAACTTCAAAAATTAGTTTCTGTACATTTGAAGATCGCGAAGATTATTTGCCAATTTTCAAATGTCGACTGTTGACAGCAACTGTATTGCATCAGGAAACGACTATTATCAAAGTTAAATGAATAAACAGGCTAATCAAATTAGTATGTGATTACTGTCAATCATGTAACCAATTCCAATTAAAGTTAATTAAGAAAAATATAACTCAATTATTGCTAGATTTCAAAAAATATAGCATATCAGTTACATAATCAACAGAGATCGAAATCAACGAAAATATAACTTAATTAACATTAGATTAAAATGAATAGAACGGTATGACATAATCACTATAAGATTTTTGCCAGTCGTGTAACCAATAAGTGATTGTAATTTCATTAACGTTATAGTTAAATGAATGAAACGAGAAATATTGTTAATATATTTCAAATGAAATATAACCCTTTGAGCTGCTTTTCAAATAATGCTTGTATAATCTAGAATCTCGAGACGCCATTTTGTTTCAGGGGGGGGGACGGAACAAGTTGAAAGGGAACGAAGTTGATAGAATGTTTATGTTTGGGGGAGTCTAACGGGGCCAGCAAAGGACCAGATGCTGGAGAGCAAGTTGTTTATTGCTGGAGAAATGCTAGCTGCGATAAACAAAGACCCCTCTGATGAACGACAGGCAGTCTTGTGATGGGGCCAGCAATCTTTCTCCCGTTCGCTGCAACAAGTCTCCAAAACGGTTCACACTCTTGACTGTTGCACTCTGATAAGAGAGGAATCAATGAGGAAGGCTCTATCTCTCATTCTCTCTCTCTCTGTCTTCGTTCTCTTTTGGCTTGGTGGGATAATCGAGTTAGTTATCCATCCCAGTATCGTTTCCCATATGCACGTCCGGTCTTTGTTTTGTCGTTCCCATGAACTCTCTCTCTCTCTCTCTCTTTCGATGAAGTTTCTTTTAAAATGATTCAAAACTCTTTTTTTTTCAAACATATTATTTATGTAATTTTTTTATTGGCTACAGATAAGGCCTTTGATATTACATACGTGAGGGTCAAGTTCCACTCGCCCAGACCCGAGAGTTTCGCCATCTTCAAGCGAACTTCTGAAGACGGACCCTGGGTGCCGTACCAGTTCTACAGGTTAGTATCATCGACGCTAGATGGCAGCTAATTCGTGCTAGGAATGTTAAGCTCCTTAATGATAAATATCAATGTTTGTAACTGGCGGTGTAGTTCGAACTAGTTATTCGTTCAAGATTAAAAATCTATCGTCAGTTATGTGGGTTTGATTTGTTTATGCATAAACTTGTAATGTTAGTGCACAATACGATTAAACTCACAATAGGTAAACTCATAACATTTTAGTGTGTCACCATATTTATATTCAGCCGTTTTAACCGTCTTGTTATGACACCAGGAGAAGATTGTTGGAAGGCGCAACGTTTAAAACAGTGAAGCTTATACTTTACTCAAAGCTACCCGTTGCATTGCTTAATGTATAGTGAATTGTTCGAAAGTGTAGGTTAACTAAAGTCGGAAAGTATATACCAGTGGTGGTGGACATTATTCAACTATGAATCTTAAAATATTTTCTGCATTGCAGTGCCACGTGTCGAGACACTTACGGGTTGCCCGACAGCAACATCGTGTACCGCGACGACGAGAAGCGGGCTCTCTGCACGTCCGAGTTCTCCGACATTTCCCCGCTGACTGGAGGTAACGTGGCCTTCTCGACGCTCGAGGGTCGTCCGTCTGCCTACGATTTTGACAACAGTCGTGAATTGCAGGTAACGATGTCGTCGTAGCTTTGACGCCTTTGTACGTAGAGAACCCTGCTTTGTAACGTGCTGTCTGTCTTCTAAGCTAATTTGCGTTTTGCAGCTTTTAGTTATTGAGTGCTAATCCGTTTTCCCCTGTTACTAGGACTGGGTAACCGCTACAGACATTCGCATTACTTTACATCGACTCAATACTTTTGGTGACGAAGTTTTCGGGGACGCCAAAGTGCTCAAGTCGTATTTCTATGCCATTTCTGACTTTGCTGTGGGTGGCAGGTATTACAACTAATTTCCTTTTAAAGAAATTCAAGTCTGCTGCTATGCTAATACAGCTGCTGTAATACAACTACCGTTCTTCATTAGATGCAAATGTAACGGACACGCCTCCGAGTGTGTTCCCAGCAGTTCGACAGATGGCTCTTCACGGTTAGTCTGCCGCTGTGAACACAACACTGCCGGTGCGGACTGTAACGAGTGCCTACCCTTTTATAATGACCGCCCTTGGGCCCGAGCTTCTGGAGACGACGCTAATGAATGCAAACGTAAGTTAACACCCAAGATATATCTTCATTCCAGAGCTCTTTTCATACGGGGTGCACTTCTCTTCAAACGGCTGCATTAACATGCTGTACGTGTTGGGCATAGGCAAAACGCTCGCCGGAGAAGCCCATACTGTTGTTTTCCATAACTAGTGACGATAGTTTAGTTTTTTGGTAAAAAACACACGGAAATGATATAGATAATCGTGATATGGTTATTGCAATGTCTAGTTATCTGTCTGTCCATCTGTTGAGCTATTATCTGTTTAGCTACCTAATACCTATCTCCTAACTATCATCTAACTACCTGGCTATCTGTATCTCTCCATCTATTGAACCATCGTTCTAGTACTTAAATGTTTGCAGAAGTGATGCGTTTAGGTGGTTAAACAAAAGTTTAGCGGTTGAAATTATTTCCGAGGAAACCGTGGGAGACGCTGCGTGGAAAGACGAGCTATTAATCGTCAAGGTAAGGCGTGGATCGACTTGTAACGTTGGGTTCTCAACATGCCTCAAAGGGCGTATGGGGCCTAGTGGGAGACGAGTCAACGCCCCTGTTGCGTGCATAAATCAATGGCGGCCCACCTTTGAAGAGTCGCAGGCGATGCGCCGATCATGTTGTTGCACCGGAGTCCCGTTTGTCCTCACCACTGGCTGGCCCGTGTGGTATAACTCTATTTGCAGTCAGACGCACCAAACTTACAACTCATCTCGCTCAATGACTTCGTGAACACGAGGCGTTCAGATAGCATCTTTCACGCGCGCCGGTCCTTTTTATAACTCTTTCGACTCTCGTGGTTTGCGTGACGGGCCTGCGTTTAAGTCGCCCGCTCGCAACAAATGTCTTTGCCGCATGAACGGGGTTCAGTTTGATGCATTTGCGCCGGAGAAAAAAACTTACGGTGCTAATTACTGCAACGTGGTGGACGCGCATGGCTTTCCAGCAATTAGCTTATAAACATTAATTTGTTATTAGTGTAGTTTCCGTCTTCGTGCTTTTGGCACCCGTAGGTATAGTAGACGAACTGAAAAAGTTTTATGACGAATATTTCAATTTTTCAAATTGATGTGACGAATCGATAAGAATGGCAAGAGATTCTGAATTTTTTACTTATTTACGTCGTAAAATCTGACTATCACTCACACGTAAATTGTAACGAATAACGAAAAGGATAAGACGTTCATTCAGTACATTTTCAAAATAGGTTTTTCAAATGAGAGTCTTCGCGTTGCGCTTAGTCTAAAAGAGGAACCGAGAAGGTCAATGAGGAGTGTAGGTCACTGAATATTTGAATTTTTCCCGAATACTTGTGGATCCAGAATTTGATGATGGATCTTGAATCACATTAATATCGTTGAATCCAGCTATCATTTCCGTGCATCTTTACTGAAAATGTAAGACATTCATTCAGTACACACGAACTCTGGAAAATTCAGTCCGTTAGTGTAAACATGCATTTATCCATTCAGCCAGTAGCCATGAATAGAGATTTGAGCAGACGAACCGTCACCAGCACGAAACGTTAATGCTGAAGCGCCTCAATTAACACGATGACGTTAGCAGCTTTTGCCAAGACATTCAGTCACGTGATAGCATCTCTTTGCGTCGGAGCTTTCGGACGTGTAACAGTGAATGAGGTTTTAGACTTTTCTAACCCGGTGGAAAGGCGTTATAAAGGGACGCGTTTGTTTGAATAGGCAATTCGCGTGGGTTTGTTCAGAGACACGGTTTGAATGAACGACGCCGCCTTCAAACAGAGCCAGGAGTTGTCTGCAGACTGTTTAAATAGAACCGGAAAACGCCCGTCAAACCTTAGGTGCAGACGAACAACATCTGAATAATAATAATATTGATGATATTGTGACAGCCTGATGATTTGCTTGTATAGAAATGAATATGAATACTATAATGACAGTATGTAAGTCACTGAAATGAATTGATATGTAATGATATCTTGACAATATCGTGATAATTTGTTGAACTGATATTCTAAAAATGATCAGGAATACTGATACTGTATAAATTACTGAAATGAATATATATGTGTCAAATCATAACTTGATGAATCCAGTTTTTTAAGATGTTAATATAAATACTAACGATAATATGTGAATTACTGAAATGATTTGTTGTATAAGAAATTGATAGCCAGAATGATAATTTATTTAATTATAGTATAAAATGAATACGAATACTGAGGTGTGAATACTGATTAAAAACATGAATTTCTGAAACGGAGTGATACGTAACGATAATTTGATGAATTGAGGAATTTTAATACTAAAAATAATTTGTTATTACTGAAATGAATTGCTAATTGCTATCAAATGACAACTTGATAACTTCTTCGAATGATAACTTGGGTAAGGAAAACACGATATAGTCAGATCGGCAGTGACCGAAAAGTCGTCCTTGTCGGCTTGTAGCAACCGTAAAGTGATTGGGTTTGCATTAAAACGATGTCTGCCGGAGTAATTGACAACGTCAGATTGCGCCCCCCGATCATTTTTACCTGGGGAATCTTCCGGCAGTCGTTTTGGAACCTCTGCTGAAGAAGAATCTCCACCTGTCATTCAACTATTCCCCGTTCGAAACCCCCGTGGGCGACCATCGGCCTTCCTCCCATTAAGTAACGGGCGGCATGGGAATCCATGGCCGAAGAGGTACTTTGCGACAAAGAGCGTGGGACTTGAGAAGGATAGCTGCGGATGTTTTCATTAACTAAGCAGAGGGCCAACAGGTTAGACGTAAATTGATCCGTTTCCGTCTGGGTTACTGAAAATGCTAAAGAAGAATAGACACGAGGGTTTCTCAAGATTTGACTCGAGTAGATAACGAGGCACTTTGTTGTGAAGATATGCAAGTTCGGTTTTGCTGAATGGTTATACCATCTGTCCATGTATCTGTCTGTGTATCTATCAGTCAGTCTATTTTCTATCTACCTTTCAAATCTTTCTGTCTAGTTGCCTATCAATCTATCTACCTAACTATTGATTAATCAATGTGTTTATCCAGATCTCTGTTTAGTGTATCTTTCTATCTTTGTATCTCCACCTAGTATATATGTATCTGTAAATCTATCTGTCGGTTTATCTATCTGTATCTATATCTACCTACCTATTTATGTGTTCTGTATAAACATTTATCAGTCAGTCTGTTTATCTACCTTGTTAAGTTAACTAGTTATCTACCCACATTTCAACTACCTGTATATCTAACTGTCTGTCTGAATCTCCGTAAGTTTATCCAGTTTGGTCAAGACGGTGATTTTGAAATTTTTTTACGGAACTAGCAGCAGGTAAATTGATGAGGCTTTATTACGATGTTTAAATGGCGGGTTTGGTTTTGTTTAATCACGACTTTGGCGTGTTGGTTCGCTAGCAAATGCCTTGCGAGGGCCATTAGCCAAATTGAGCGATGCGTGTCTTACCATTTAGGCGTAATTATAGGCTCTGGAGAGTAACCAGTACACCATGGGTTTACTTTATGAAACTAATTTGTAGTTTAGGCGTCGGGCGAATAACGTTTCATGGAGAAAAAGTCAGGGACAAACCAACACGGAATAGTTTTAAGACGTCTGAAAAAGATATAAATACACAAATAAGGTTATTGTAGCCCAAGTTTGTAGCTTTTTAATTAAGTTGCGAATTAAGTTTTGTATTTGGTTAATAATGAGAAGCTGCACTTTCACTGAAGAATATGTGAAATTGTTCACATTGCATGGCAACATGCTTGAAGTGTCATCATATTAGAATTGTATAATTTAATTGTATGATTAACATTATCATCCCGTGTTTGCAAGAAATGGTAAAAAAGGTAGAATGTATGTGGTATCTTAATAATAATGTTCATAAACCAAATGTAGCGATTAATTGACCATGTATATATCGATAGAGAGACAGATAGATAGATATAGATGGACAGATAGATAGATAGCTCAATAAATAGCTAGATAAATGGATAGTTAGCTAGATAGGCAGATAGATGGATAGTTAGCTAGATCGACAGATAGAAACTTGAATAGATTGGTGGATAGTTAGATGGATAGGATAGGCAGGTAGACAGATAGATGAAAGTTAGACAGATAATAGATAAACGTATAGCAAGATAGATGGCTGGTTGTATAGTTGGGTGGATAGATACGTAGGTAGGTAAATTGATAGAGGAATGGATAGGTGGAAGGATAGTTAGATGGATAGGATAGGTGGGTAGACAGATAGATGGATACTCTACTCAGATATATAATAGATAAATATATAGAAAGATAGATGGATGGATAGATATAGATGGGTGTCTGGATGGATGGATACAGATCGATAGTTGGGTGGATAGACAGACAGATAGACAGTCGATTCCCGTTACATTGAACCTGCAATTCACATTGTTGAAACGTGAACCCAACACAGTATACTTAAGATTTCGTCATGAAACTATGTGCTTGCAACTCACGTTTACCTTAAAATGTGAATGGAATTCCCGTTTTAAACTCCATAAAGAATCCCGTCCTTTTTACTTAAATTAATAAACTACCTAACGTCTAATGTTATTCTGATGGCGTGTGAAATGGAACCGTTTGTTGGTCGGCAGCTCAACGATATTGATTCTTAATTGGTAATTTAAGGCGTATAGAGATGCTGGAGGGGGAAAAAACGCCTCCAGACGCGGTTAGCACGAGAAGAACTTATTACGCGCCCATCTATTGCAATATTGCATGACCCCGGAGGGACGGTGGGGGGAGGGGGGGGAGTTCTCCTCAGCTCAATGTCATTGAGAGTTGGGAGAAGCACGGTTCAAGTTTACCTTTTTGTCTTATCGCCTGACTAATCGGGCGCCCAGACCTGTTCTGCATATCAAGAGGAACCGACTCTGTGTTGTTTTTTGCGCGTGTGTGTGTGAAAATTTTATTGGTTGATTTTTTGCTAAAGGGGTTTCGCTTTTTTCCATTTTGCACATCAACAATATCATATTCAGTATTTAAGTGTACTTTAATTTTATTGCATTGACTTAGGAATTGTACTAAAATTAATTGTACTTTAAATTTATGGTTTTATCTAAAGTGTAGGAGTTTTATCTAAAATATAATTGCACCCATGAACTAAAGGCTAGGAACCCCCGTTTGGAATTTAATTGCAATCAGAATTTATTAAAATAACTAAAGACTAGGAAATCCGATTTAGAATGAACTGTACTTCCAATTTATTATGTTAAGTTAAAGATAAGAAATGCTATTTGACATTTAATTGTACTTAAACTTTATTGTGTTGAATTAAGACTAGGAATTTCGTATACTATTTAAGTGTACTTAAAATGTGTTGTATATAGTTACTGTTGATTGTGAATGAACTCGCCTGTTGTTAACTGTCAAATCTCTTTTCATTTTTATGAAATTTAATGAAATTAATATTAACTACACTGTTTGTAATTAAATAGTAGAACCGACAACTATCGCTGATGATTCATCTTTTATTCACCATCCTAACTATAAAATAAAATTTAATTTTACGTAAATATTCAGTGTTTTTGGAGAGAAATTTCGTTAATCTGACAACTACAATCGCCTTGAGGCAGGGTGGATTTACAAAAGGGATTCTCTCTCCATTTAATGTTTTAGGATCGAAAAAAAATAAAAATAAACTGGGATGAAAGCGTAGGGTTCCCACGTTGATTGCGGTTGCTGATTTGGTTCGACAAGGTTTTTCTTTTCTATAAAAAAAGCCAAGAAAAATAATTAAATTGGCACAAAAAATACCGCGAACATTTGACAATTTTAAGATAAAATCTTGTTGGTTATACGACTCGCTTTTTATTTTTTAAATTTTTTGTTGTTGAGAAAAGAGATAGTCCGGTTGGATGGTTTGATAGCTCGTAACGTGACATGCAAAGCATTCCTCATTAGTTTCAACTTCAGAGAAATGCATTGTGTCAGGGATTTAAATTTTTAGCGAAAAAAAGGTGAGTAAAAAAACACCCACCGTGATAAGGGCGAAGAAAAACAGGACAATTGGGTGCGACTCGCTTGAAATTAATTAAGTTTACGTAAGATGCGCAGCAAAAAAGGTTTAAATGAATTCAGTTTTTGTAAAAAAACAACTATTACGAATTCATCGTTCAATTTATTCTATGAAAAAATTAAGGTTATTTAAGGTACGAGTTGTTTCCGACTATAACAGTTGTGGTTGTTTCGATAAACGACATGATGTTGAGTTGAAAATATGCGGATCAAATTTTACTCACCTAACCCAAAATGCTAGTCAGACTTAACTGTGTAGATGATAGGTAGACGGATAGCTAAGAAATAGAAAAAAAGAAAAAGAGGTTTTTGTGTCGGTTGCTAACTGAATACTTGATGTGCACTCTCGCTGCAAACTGGATCGGAATAATTTATGTATCGTTTCTGTATAAGTTTGGATATGGTCCACCGAGTCAACAATCCCTTATACGAGAGGACGGTTTGATAAAAAGCCGTCGAGGGGTTCGTCAGTCTGGAAATCGTCGAAAACTTTTTAGCCAAAATCTCGTCGAAATCTGCGGGGATCAGAATCCGTTTAAGAAAAAACCCTGCAAATCCTAAGAATCTCCAAAAGAATCCCAACAATCTTCAACAATAACAACAAGAAATCCCTCTCTAGACGTTTCCGCAAGACTTGCGAACCCCCTCGAAAGCTGCTCAATTTGCTCGTCAAAAATGGCGCTCGACTCGAGGACGAGTTTCCTTTTATCGTCACAGTGCTTGATCAACGCCCAGGAAACTCGTTGTCAAGTCTTGCATTGACAGATACGAGAAGCGAGGAGAACAATTCATCTTTTATGTGAGTGAAAAAAGGAGGGTGCTGTGTAGGCTTTTGTTCTCGCGAGAAGGGCACGGCGGGGGTGGTATAGTTGGGGTAGTTAAGAGATAGGTGGGGGGAGGGGGCCGGGGACTCGAGTTGGTGTTTTGGCCGTGTAGAGTGGAGAAGAAGAAGTGCTCGGGTTACCTGGGCTGTTGACAGTGCTTCCACTATTTCATATCCGCATTTCCATCATCTCTTGCTGAAGAATATCAATGAAACGATGTAATTAAGCAATGAAGTAACATGGTGATGAATTAAATAAAAAATAATGAACTATGAAATATATTAAACATGAAAATAAAGTTAAGTATTGATAATAATATAATTTTGGTTAGAAATGCTATCGTGTATACAGTTGAAAGATAATACTTGAGTTTGAATTAAATTATCGATGAATGGATGATTTATTATTGAAAAGTTTAAAAGTTATGTACTGTAAGTACGTATTTGATACGATTACCTTGATCACAATTAAAGATTAGTTAATTATGAATTAAAATTTGACGAAAAACTTATGAATTGAAGGTGGGTAGTTTGCTTTGAATCGTGAAGAACCACCTGTAATGCAAGATCCCCGGTGGCTTATGGAACGTTATTCACTGCTAACAAGATTACGTAAGAATCTTACCTTGAAATGTATTTAACTTAATTGACTTAAAGTCTTTGCCGTTTCTAGTTACTTTCAGTTTTGGAAATTGGATTGTAATATTTGACGACAACGAGTTTTGTAGGACGAGGATATAAAAAAGCGCGGGTACAGCGGCAGTACTGCAGCTACGGAGACTTTGGTTTCTACGGCATCGAGTTACCTGGGCTCTTGAGGCTCAGTGTGTTCTTGACCTGTGGCCTGTCAGCATCGCGTCAAGATTGCTCAATAACAGCGATGCGTGCTGTTTAAACTCGGTTGCATTCATTGAACGTTTCGACGGAACTCCGCTCTGCCAAATGGGGCCGTTGGTGTTTCTCTGTTGGATTGTGTTGATTGACAATGGTTTGGCAGCAACGTGGGATGGCAAAACACCCTGGTTTACCGGTTCTTGTAAGTTTGTCTTTTGAGGGGAAATATGTCTCGCCTTCTCTTACCTGAAAACTTTGTGTTTTCGACCTTGTTTTGTCGATCGACAGAAAACACGTTTTTGCGTATCCTCACGGATTGTCGGTTTTGAATGAGTTGGAGCATTGCGTGTCCTCTTGCTTGGGTGGTAACTTAAAACGAAATAGGTGATTTGGTAGTTGACTCGGTTCAGACGTCTTATCGAGTATTTATAATTTGCGTTGAAATTGTACTATAGGAGTTGATTGTGATCAGTTGTATTCAGTATGTAATTCAGCAGTCGCTGTAATGACTATAGTCTTATTGTACTAGGGGGTCAGTCGTAATCAGTACGTAATTAATCACTTGTTTTGAATGGCCCAAGTTTTATATTTGAGTGAATGGAAGCTCTTGGATGTCGTTTTCATTAACTAGCAAGTACGTTTATACCAATTTCAAGTAATTTGTTAATTAATTTAACTTAAAGACATTCCGATGTATGTACTTAATTTTGCATTGAACTATACTAGGGGGGTCAGTTGTAATCAGTATGTAATTAGTCACTTGCTCTTAACGGTCCAAGTTTTAAACAGTCTTACGTAGTTCTGAGTGAGTGGAAACTAACATGGGTATGGTTTTAATTAACTATACCAAGTAAGTTAATACCAATTTAAGGCAATTTGTTAATTAACTTAACTTGAAGACATCTTATTGTGTTACATGGTTTGCCTTGATATCTAAGGGAAATGATTATGATCAGTTGCGTTCAGTATGTATTTCATCAGGTGCCTTTTAACGGGTATACTTTGATACAGTCTTGCTTCGTTTTGACTGAATAGAAAGTCTCGTGTTCATTAACTATGACGTTAATACCAATTTAAAGTAATTCGTGTAAAAACTTAATTCAACTTATCTTAATGAATACACACAATTTGCCTTGTAATTTATTTAAAGTGATTATAATCAGTTGGAATCAGTATGCAATTCATCAGCTGCTGTCTAGTGGGTATATAGAGTTTGATACAGTCGTGCAAGTCTACATGGGGTTTCGTTCTCATTACTAAACTAAGGTAAGCACAGTCGATCAGTCATCCGCTCGGTTTGTGGTTATTCCAAAGTCCCGCTGGTTATTTCAAGGAACCGCAGGTGCGTTTCCCCTTCTCGTGTTTTCGCCGAGCAGAAACGTACCATAAACGTCAATTACTGTGTGTGTTGAATCGGCCTTTTTTTGGGGGAAAAAAATACGTCTTAAGGCCGAGGGTCTTCTATAATGATGACGACCCTTTTGGAAGACCCTATAGTTGGGACCCGAAAGAGTTTTTTCTTCTCCAAAATGCAAATCCTTTATGGAAATTGGAGTTGGTTAGTTTACGATACTTGCTCAGATGCACGAAGGGTATCTTGTTATCGCTTCTACACGATGCGCTCTATGGCTTTTTTTCCGAGGGGGATGAGCCATGCGGGTGTGTAAGCTGCTAATCAGCTGGGATGTTCCTCGACCATTTGCAGGGCGTAGTTTGTTGGCGGAATAACAAATAAGCGCCCTTTTGGTGGTCGCCTTTTCTGGCCCGCAAAGGGGTGCTATTAAAGCCGGGCAGAGGCCGAGGCCGACGTCGTTGGGGCCGCCGGATTACCTGTGGCGAATCCTTCATAGGCCTCCCGCCGTTTTATTCCGAACAACTTTTCACTATGGGCCATAAGAAAGCTCCGAGGGGAAAAATATGACTTAGTGAAGAAAAAAAATGAGGAATGGGGTTTGTTGCTCACGCCGCTCAGTCGATGTTTTATTAATCTTGCTGGAATATTATTTTCCTGACTAATTACAGCAATTTCCGCGGTTTTTGTTAATTTCCCAAGTTATTATTTATAAGGTCGTGTTAAATTTAATTTCAACTTGTAATTTTTTTTGCTAGTTTGATTTGTGCGTTTAGAAACCTTAGTGTCTCGAATCATGAAATTTACATTTCGGGTTATAACTGTCTTGTTTATAATAAGGGAATTCATTTATTTATTGTCGTGGTGGCTAATGTATGGTTTGCTTTGTTGTTGTTATTTGCAGCTTGCAACTGCAATGGATTCTCCAACCGGTGCTTCTTCGACCAGGAACTGTACGACGCGACAGGACACGGCGGTCACTGCCTCGACTGCACCGGCAACAGGGACGGACCCAATTGCGAACGCTGTAAGGATAACTACTATCAGAGGGAGGACGGGTACTGCGTACCCTGTAATTGCGACCAAACAGGTATTTTTCTGCCAGAACACACACGTCGACCTATTTGACCTCCTGCACCCCCCATACAACTTNCCCCCACACCAACTTTAAAATGACCTTGCTGACCTTGTAATATGTTAGCCTCAAGGGCTCTGGTTTCCATTCCAGAGGTCGGTGGTTCGTACTAGATATTCAAGACACTAGTATTTAGATAGCGCAAGTGAATATTTACTGAGGGGAGGAGGAGTTTACAGTGTTTAGCGCAAAACTAGTATCTAGATGGCGTAACGAAATCCTGTTGTGGTAGTTTTGATGATGTATTCGTTTGAATTCGATTCTAGGATCCCGCAGTTTGCAGTGTAACCGCGAAGGAAAGTGTCCCTGCAAGCCTGGAGTCACTGGCGACAAGTGCGACCGCTGCGACAGCAACTTTTACGATTTCGGCAACCAGGGCTGCAAACCTTGCGGCTGCAGCGAGGCTGGCAGTCTAGGCGGTCAGCCCCGCTGCGACCCGCAGTCCGGTACCTGCGTCTGCAAGGAGAATGTCGAGGGCCAGCGCTGCGACCGCTGCAAACCCGGTTTCTTCAATCTGGACTCGGAGAACGAGTTTGGTTGCACGCCGTGTTTCTGCTTCGGTCACTCGTCCGTCTGCCGGTCCGCTCCTGGTTATGTGCGCTCCCTGGTCGAGAGCGTCTTTGCCCGCAGCGATGAGAAGTGGACCGCCGTCGAGTACAACGCTCGCCCGCAGACTCTCGCCTACAATTCACTGATTCAGAACATTGGAGTTACATCCGCCGGTAGAGATCCTATCTACTTTTCCTCGCCGGAACGCTATTTGGGCGACCAGCGGACCAGTTACAACCAGCTGCTTCAGTTTGCCCTGCGCATTGGAGAGACCAGTCCCCGAGCGACCGTCGAAGACATCATCCTGGAAGGATCGGGATTGAGCATTTCGCAACCCATTTTCGGTCAAGGTAATCCTTTACCCGGACTGCAGAACCAGCTGTACCGCTTCAGACTGCACGAGCATCCGGACTACGGCTGGAATCCGCGTCTTTCTTCACGCGACTTCATCAGTGTCCTGGCCAATTTGACTGCTGTCAAGATCAAGGGTACGTACACGGCCAAGGGTGTCGGTTATCTCGATGACGTCAAGCTGGAAAGCGCTCGCAGGGGAGGTGCTGGAACCCCGGCTAACTGGGTGGAACGCTGTACCTGCCCCGAGGGTTACATTGGTCAATTTTGCGAATCCTGCGCTCCTGGATATCGTCACGAGCCGGCGAATGGAGGTCCGTTCGCTCGCTGCGTCCCTTGCAACTGCAACGGGCACGCCGATATCTGCGACGCCGAGAGCGGACGCTGCATCTGTCAGCACAACACGGCCGGGGATAACTGCGAACGCTGCGCCCGCGGTTTCTATGGCAACGCTCTGACTGGAACACCCGACGACTGTAAACCCTGTCCGTGTCCCAACGGTGGCGCCTGTATCGAACTTGCCGATGAAACTATCGTCTGCCTGGAATGTCCAGTCGGTTACGCGGGACCCCGTTGCGAGCTGTGCAGCGACGGATACTTTGGTGATCCCGAGGGACGGCTGGGACCGAGACGGCCCTGTCAGCTTTGCGACTGTAACAGCAACGTGGATCCCAACGCTGTGGGCAACTGCAACAGGACGACGGGAGAATGCTTGAAGTGCATTTACAACACGGGAGGAAGTCGTTGCGACCAGTGTTTACCCGGTTTCTTTGGCGATGCGCTGGCCTTGCCCAAAGGCGACTGCAAACCTTGCCAGTGCTCTCGTCGAGGAACTTTACAGCTGGCCTCGGGCACTTTGCAGTGCGATCAGGTTTCAGGTATGCTCGATTGTTTTCCCAACATCTTCTTAAAACAAAAAAAATTAAAATAAATAAGTTTAAACTTAATGCGCTAAATAAGACGGGAAAGGAATTAAACAATAGTAAGAACAATTTATAACTTGATTATATGAATAAACAAATTTATTAGTAAAATTCTACGAAACGAGCAAAAACAGCTGCTAAGGAACGGTTGGCAGTAAAATAGAAAGTAAACATTAAAAAAAGTTGCGTAAATAACTGTTGATAAGAATCTGACATGGTAAAGGGTTAAAGGCTCGTAACCCTTTTTTTATAACTCTGTATTATAGCCAGCGGATGTCGATGAAAAAATTAGGTAATATTTTTTTTACCGTAGAATTATGTCCAAGGCTGATGCACAACTTACTATCTTATGAATAACTATATTGTAGCAGTGAGATTATAATCATCAGCGTAATAAAGAGTTATACTATTATACTTTTATATAGTGTTAAGTTTGTTTTGGTTTGAAATTATCCCATAGAAAAGGATGATTTGCTTGTAATTTAAGTTAACATTACAATTTGAATGGTTACATTTGTTTTATATTGGAAGCAATATTGAACTAAATATAATTTTGTCTTAAATTGTAATTAACTTTCGTGTATACGCTCCGTGCATAGGTAAAACTGATTTCAGTAAAACGTTAACTCTGAATTTAAATCGTTTTAATTAGATACTGATTTAACGTAAACTACAAGTTTAACTAAGTTCTAATAAAATAGCCAAAATCGTTTAATTACTTATTACCCGTATCCTGGTACAATTGCCTTGAATCCAAATTTAATTTTTAATTTGAATGATTTTAGACATTTTTAAAAAGTATGAATTTAATGTAAATTTCAAATTCAACTAAACTTTGATTTATAAATACAACTATTTATTGAATTTTTCGTTGAATTTCTCGATTAGGTTCTTGCCAGTGTAAACCTTACGTAACGGGCCGCAACTGTGACAAGTGCCTGGACGGCTACTTCGACCTGGAGAGCGGTGAGGGTTGCCGCGCCTGCAACTGCGACCCGACCGGTTCGCTCAATCGCACCTGCAACGCCCGTACTGGACAGTGCTTCTGCCGTCCTGGAGTCGTGGGTCTACGCTGCGACACTTGCGCTCCCAACCAGTACGGTTTCTCGTACGAGGGCTGCAAGACGTGCGATTGCGATCCCATTGGCTCCGTGTCGCTCCAGTGCGACTCCAACGGCCAGTGCCCGTGTCGCGAGAACGTCGAGGGGCGTCGCTGCGACCGCTGCAAGGAGAACAAGTACAATCGCGAGGCTGGCTGCGTCGACTGTCCTCCGTGTTACAACCTTGTCCAGGAAGCTGTTAACGAACACCGAGCCAAGGTGGATGAACTGTCTGGACTCCTGGAACGGATCATCAGCAATCCTACCGTCATTGCCGACTTGGATTTCGACCGCAAGTTAGCCGAAGTCCAGGACCGTGTCGATCGACTCTGGGTGGATGCTAAACTGCAGACGGGCGGTGACAGGAGCATTACCCTGCAGCTGGAAGAACTGCACAGCCGCTTGAAACAGGTTCAGGTCATTGGGACGGAGATTGCGGCCAAGACACGCAGCGGTCAGCAGGATGCCGAGCAAGGGATGACGGACCTGACCATGGCTGAAGTCGTCATTGAACGGGCCCGGGATCAGCTGAAATCGGCCCAGCGCTACCTGGAGACTGAAGGTGCTGATGCTCTCCAGCGAGCCATTCAGAGGTCAGAAAAGTTTGGCCAGCAGAGCGAGAGGATGTCGCAGATTGCGCGAGAGGCTAGACAGGCGGCCGAGCAGCTGGAAGAAGCTGCTACCGTGATTGAGGCTACCGCGCAGGAGGCTTTGAACACGTCGACCAGCGCCTATCAGCTGGCACGCGCGGCTATTGACCAGCAGAAGAACACTAGCGAAGAAATCGCGTCCATTAGGGTAAATGTCATCAATTCCCTACTCGTTCACTTCCGTATCATTTAAGGTTTATCAATTAATTTTTCCAAGAACACCGTCAAGTGATTCTTTTACTAATTTATAAATACGAGTTATACATAATAATAATAATATATGAATTAGTCATGATAATAATGTGTTAATTTATAATATGAATATAATATTTACAATTTCTTAAATGAAATCTGTCGTAATGTTTTAAAATTTAATGCATATCGACAGATGAAATCTGAATTTTTTGTTTGTTGCTAATTGACGACTAATGAATGGCTCGCTAAATCACAGGGTGAACTAGGAACAACAAAAGAAGAACTGTCGCGCACGAAGCTCCTGGCCAAGGAAGCCCTCAAGAACGCCCAGACGGCCTACAATGACGCCCTGAGTCTTCTCGGCGACGCGCTCACTCTGGTTGTCCCCAACGTCGAGTGGTTCTTCATGAAGAAGCAGGCCTCGCAGAACCTCGAGGAAGCAGAGCGCATCAAGCAGGAAGCCGAGAACCTGATTGTTGATAACAGCGACCTCATCAACTCGGTCACCGAGGAGATAATAACTGGCGGAGATCTGCTGAGCCGCGGGGTTCAACAGCAGCAGCTGGCTGATGAGCTGCTCGTCGAAGCCGATGCTGCTTTGGCCAAGTCGGACGAGGCTGTGTCGCTGGGAGATAAGACGCTCAAGGAAGCCCAGAAAACGCTGGAAACCCTTGAAGGTTACCCTGGGAAACCCTCTCTTAATTAGTTCAAAGCTTAACATCTTAACTGTACATATTAGTTAACGCGTTAATTTGAATTAATTAATTAACGGATAACAATAATGAAACTAATAACCGATTTTGTGTTGCAGAATTTGATTCACTGGTCCAGGAGAGCAAGGACAAGGCCACCGAGGCCCTGGGACGTGCTCAGGAGATTGAGGAACTCATCTTGAGGGCTGAGGATCGCACTCGGGATGCTCGAGATGCCCTAGGAGGAGCTGAACAAGACGCCCGCATTGCCAGGGATCTGGCCAAGCAGGCCCAAGAGATTGCTGAGCAGTCCTCCAAGGTTAATATTTTTATAACGAATCTATTTGGGTTATTTTAATGAATCTAATTTTGGATAATCTGTGGAATGATGATAATAATGTAGTTGGATAATGATTTGGGTTTACAATTGAATGCAGGACGCTAATGGAATCCGCCAAGGTGCTTCCGAGACCAAGGAGCGCGCCGGACAGTTGAAGGATGCCGCCGACGAACTGACGGCAACGGTTGCTGAAACCTCCAACCGGCTGCGCAATATGGAGAACGAAGCTGCTGAAGACCAGGGACTCGCCAAGGAGGTACTTGGATGATTAGCACACACGTTAACAGATTCACCTATCAATTCTATATCAACCACGACTCGCGAAAGATAAAATACGATATCAACGAGCACGAGAAATGATAATAATAGTCTGACGTAATTCTAAGTGACACACGGCTATTGTGCGATCAATTCGTGACTAGTGAAATTGACTTTACCTCGACTTTCTTTGCTTCCCGTCAGGCGCTGGAAAAGGCCAATCAGGCGAAGAGCACCGCTGGAGACTCGTCAGCCAAGGTTCGCGAATCGCTCAACTCGGTCAAGGAAATTCTGCTGGCTCTTGACAACATTGGCAGCATAGGTAAAGCTTGTCTCTACACCCTACTGTGACGTCAGCGTAGGAAATAAACCTACTAAGAAAGTAGTACGAGGGTACACTAAAATGATTCTAATAACAATAATGAATTATAGTACAGTGAAAATTTTGGAAAAATTATCAATCCTGAAAAAAGATCAGAAACTGTAAAAGATCAAAAACTATTCAAATCATCAAATTGTCATCAAGTTATCCTTATCAGTGATAAAAAATATCAGTGTAAAATCAAAAAGTATCAATTCGTCATAATGATCAGATTTATCAGTTTACGAGTACAATCGTTATTGAAATTATGGACATTAATCAAATCATCATTATCAGTTATCGAAATATCAATGTAATCTCATGTGGCTAGTGAGCGTAGTCATTTTGTAATATGGCGATAATCGATTAATATTTAAAGCTTTAATCAATAGTTAATTCAGTCATCATTACAGATGTGATTTGAATTATATGAAATTATATAAGTGAAAGTAATAAATTAATTTTAAAACTTAAATTGGCAAATTCAATCATCATTCCAAAATCTGGTGTTTACTTTTTTAGATATAATTATCCTTAATTGATTACCGTGTACTGTTTATATAATGTTACAAGTCATGAAAGTGGAAAGTACCTCGGTCCAGTTGACTGTGAACTTTGAAAGTCATATCCGTTATTCTTGATTAATTTAGACACGGCCGCGTTGGACGCCCTGGAGAGGAAACTAGCAGCGGCCGAGCGCGACTTCCAGGAGATAGATGTGGACCGCCGTATTGAGGAACTGCGCGTAGCACGTACTACTCAGGTATATACCAACTTCGTTTTTTTTTCTTTTATGCCTTTGTATGTAGTTTTGGGTCTCAGTTTGATTTAAGAATCTCCGTTTATGCTATGTTGTTACCGCTGTTAGTAATTGCAGTAATGATAGTACTGATGATGTAGATGTAGATCCAAGAAATATCGATGACGGAATCACTGTTAGGGACAGTAATCGTGATGGTCATACCATACTATATCGAATACTAACAAATAGTAATGAGGAGTAGTAAGTTGGGACCGATAGTGATTAGTATCGCAGTGAATAGCAAGGATTGGTATTAGCAAAAATAGTAATAGTAGCTATACCACTGATGCATAGTGAGCGAGTTAGCAATGAACAGTATCGGTAATGATAGTAGCAATAGTCATGAACGTAGTAAGAGTAGCGTTGTCATCAGTGAAGATACAGTAGTAACAGTGATGGTAGTAAACTGTGTTCTATTAGCACGTTCACCTCCATTACTACTGCAACAAGTTAGTAACTGGGTTTGCGCTAATGCCACTAATGACGTTGTAAGACTGTACATGCTACCTCGATGTTAACCATGTGCAGCTGTATTAAACTCGAGTTGACTCGACATTCAAGTCGTCTTTTTTTTTCTTTAACCGTTTGTGTTGGTACTCGATGAGTAGGTTATTGGATCCGGCGATTCATTCATTCGCCTTTGTGTTGAAGATTCTAACCAACTGGACATGTTTGTTTACAGAACCAGTGGATACGAGAATACGAAGAAGAGCTAGCACGTCTCCGACTGGACGTCGACAATGTAGAAGCCATCAAAGAAGCCTTGCCCGAGGGTTGCTGGAAGCGGCTTAAGCTGGAACCTTAAACATAAGAATCATTTGGTGAAAATTTTTAAATGAGAATAATCCGGACCCGCTTCTGTTGCACAGACGAGGCACTTAGTCACAGACAATTCAATAATTCATATAATTTCTTGATTTTTCACCTACAAAGACGAATAGAGCTTAGATACCATAGCAAATGATTGTTTTTTTTTTTTAAAAGAAATTCAATTCAAAATGTGCCAAATTTTTCACTTAATTACTCTTTTCAATTTCACTCTTTTTTGTTTTTTAGTGAAAAATCTTCCTATTGAAAATTTTGCCTATGAACTTTTTCCGTATTGAAAATTTTCCCTATTGAAAATTTTTCCTATTGAAAAAATCCTCCCTACTGAAAAAATTTCCTTACTGAAAAAAAAGGGGAAAGCCGAAGAAAAATCGGTTTCGGCAGTCTTCCATGTTGCAAAAGCTTCACCGCGGTTTTTCTTCTCTTTTACACAAATTTTTCTCACACACGACATTTTTAAATAAAACTTTAAAACCTCCACCGTTGTGGCTGTGTTCCCAATTCTCTCAGTGCCTTTGAATGTATCATAGTGAAACTGATTTTTTTCCCAACCATGTTTAACCTTTTCCCCTTTAAGAAAAAAATTCACTGGAAAATCTGCCCTCTTTTAACCCAATTTTTTTTGGCGCTCTCAACATTCTATAGGACGTTTAACTTTGTGTCCTTTTCTCTTTTCAAAAGGTTTTCAACTCAATACATGACGTCATTGGACGGAAGGATTTGAAATGTACAGACGGCTGGGCTATTTCAACATTCAGTTGTTGACAGGTGTGGATAACGTATTGGCCAAGAGGATTAAGGTCGCAATTACTGATCATGACCGCTGTACGGGATACGTCTGTCGATACGGTCGATTTGCCACCGGAAGAGCTCATTGGCCACGGGAAAATTTCTTCAACTTTCTCCTTAAAAAATATTTAGAAAATCACAAATCGAAAAATTTACAACTAGAATAAAATAATAAGGCTAGAAATTTACAGATCATTGGTTTCAGTTTAACGGGGGCAGGGATCGACAACATTGGATAAGAGTTTGTTTGCTTAAAAAGGATTCTTGTTGTAATCGGGGACGGAGAAAGTCTTCACCTTGACTGGAGGCAAGAATGTCAAGAATCTTGTCGAACGTACAAGAATCAGTCAGGTATGCGTAATTTGAGGGGCATGGCCATTATGCCGTAAGAAACGAGTTTTCCAAAATGGATATTTGCTCCCTCCTCCCCCCGTCCCTCCACTCTCTCCTCCCCCCGGATCAATCGACACAAGTGTCGGGGACACGCGCCACTGAACCAGCTAACGAATGCTCATTCATATGACGGATATTTAAATTTAAAATGAATCAGTTAGTGATTAAGTTAATGTGGTTATCTTATGTACTATAAGGAACGAATAAGAATGTTGAAAATTTTATTAGAATTGTTCAAAAAAGTTGTTGTGTTGTTTTCGTCGTTTCTCGTTTGCTGAAACCTGAAACGCGGGAAACGCAGACGTGAGTTGACTGGGTGGTCCCTCATTTGTTTTATCTTGTTTAATTAGCAGCTTTAAAAGAAAATAAACATAAAATATAAAGGAAAAATATAAGTAATAGAAACTAATAAGAAATAGAAACACCAACTAGGCTTTTCTTGACTTAGTAATGTCTTCTGTGTCCTGTCCAACCATCCATCTGTCTATCTAACTATCTATCTATCTATCTATCTGTCTATCTATCTATCTGTCTGTCTATCTATCTATCTGTCTGTCTATCTATCTTTATCCATAGAAAATGTTAAAATAATGCGATAGATAGATAGATAGATAGAAAGATAGATAGAAAGATAGACAGAGAGATAGAGAGATAGATAGATAGACAGTTAGATAAACAGATAGATAGCTAGATACATAGATACATAGACACATAGATAGACAGACAGGTAGATAGATAGATAGATAGATAAATAGATAGACAGACAGACAGGCAGACAAACAGACAGACAGACAGAGAGGCAGATATAGATAGAGATAGATAGATAGGTAGATAGATAGATAAATAGTTAGACAGACAGACAAACAGACAGACAGACAGACAGACAAACAGACAGACAGACAAACAGACAGGACAGCCAAACAGATAGACGGATAGATATATAGCAGTGTTGTTTTATTTTTCAGTATTATAGCTCCAAGTTCTATTAAAGAAGTATCATTAATAAAAGTCAAGAAACTAGTATTTCATTTGTCGGTTGTTCTTTTTCTGATTGAGGTCATACACTTGACGGAAATAGCAGGTGTTGGACACCTTAAGAAGCGAAAAATACACCCTGGCAAGGTTTATTTGTCAACGTATATAGACGCAGGCCTGAAAAGGGAAACTTTCTCTCTTATTTTCCTTTCGCTTTTACGCGTTTTAAGGTGTGGGAAAGGAAAAGTGGAATTTCGGACGAATAAATTGTCCGTCGACACTGTCGCTCGGAAAAGGACGAGATCGGACCGGCAAATGTCCGTCAAATCCCCCTGGAAGAATCGTTACGTCTTCCTTAGTCGACTTGGTTATAGTTATCGAGTGCTTATAGAGTGATTACTGACTATAGAAAGTTGAATTAAGTTACATTAAGTTGAATTGTGAAGCAATTTGGTAATGAGTAGTTACAAGGTGGTTTGTTTCCCTAGTTGCTGAATGGTTAACGAGTGATTGATCTATATGACCAAGTTGAAATGGTCATATTGCTATTTCTATCTATCTACCTATCTACCTAGCTGTCTATCTGACTATCTATTTGTCTATCTTCTATCTACCTATCTATGTAGCTGTCTGTCTGTCTGTCTATCTATCTATCTATCTGTGTATCCGTCTATCTGTCTGTCTATGTATCTATCTATCTATCTATATGTCTGTCTGTCTATCTACCTGCCTATCTATCTGTTTATATGTCTATCTATCTATCTAACTGTCCGTATGTCTGTCTGTCTATCTACCTGTCTATCTACCTGTCTATCTATCTGTTTATATGTCTATCTATATCTATCTATATTTTATATATCTATGTATCTGTCTCTCTGCCTGTCTATCTATCTATCTACCTATCTACCTATGTATCTATCTATCTATCTATCTATCTATGTATCTATCTATATCTGTCTGTCTGTCTGTCCGTCTGTCTGTCTGTCTATCTACCTGTCTATGTATCTGCTTATATGTCTATCTAACTCTACAGTACATACTTAAAGTACATACCTTTACGCGTGTTAAAATTCAACAAAACCTTTAAAAAATATTATCTACCCAAACGAGTCGGTTTAAGCTTCACGCACAGCTCGATTTATCAGTGTTAAGCTAATTTGCCCCGTCGAGTGTTTGCACAAGGGGGGAAGCACGGCCTTGCCTGCTCACCAATCCCGCTGTCGTCATCGTCTTCACAAAATTCCTGCCCAGCAGCAAGGGCTTTTTTGAACACACACATAGGGGACGACTAGATCGTTTATTTGCCTACAACAGTAACTTTCACTAACTTGACGCTTCAAACAAGTTTCAAGGGAAAACGTCCAAAACCTGATCCTCACTAGGGCCGCGTGTCCCTGCATAACCATCAGATGAACTATACAGGGGCTTGTGCATTATGACGTCACATCACGTGACTTTCTGTACAGTCTAGAGCCCAGAAAACAGGTTTTGAACGGTAAAGGTAAATGATGGATTTTGTTGATTTTGGGATTTTATTTCGGCCAAACTATCAACCCGATTCTGATGAAACTTTACTAGCGTATAAAGAACTACTAGTTCTACACCTAGTATTTTTCTGGTTGCTCTATATTTAAAAACCTGGGTGTTATAAGCGATCAACAATTACGTAAAACTAGTTTCTGATTTCCAGTTTTTATCCACTAGGGTTTAAGCTATTCTTACACTGGAGTCTAGCAGCGAAATAGCTAGTATTCATCCTAGTATTTACGTTATTCTGGCCATCGATTTGTTAAGGTACTGGTTGTAAAATGCGCTTCCTTAACCTTTAGGGTTAATTTTAAACCTGGCGCTAATAGCCATTAACTTTTAATGCCAATTAGATTAAAGTACATAGATACCTGTGCAGGCGATAACCTTGTCAATCGACCGGGCTTTTGCTCAACCTGTTTCGGAGAAAGTGGCCGCAGCCTGGCTTCTCCCTTTTTGGGAATAAATAAATAAATCATGGACTTTCCTTGTCTTATTCCCGAGCCTCTCGGATTCTCACACGTCCACTATAGAAATTAAAAAGGCAACTTTTATATTCTTTTTATATGTTGGAAAGAAAATCTGGTCGAGAAAGAGAAAGCGATTTTTCATGACGAAGGATCTTTCCTTGTTTTTTAAAAAGCCGAAAAATTTATCTGTATGCAATCCGCACAACTTTGAGAGAAAGTAGTAAGTGAGTTTATTTGGAAGGAATATACGGTTCCGGGTCATCTGAATTAACTACTGGGTCATCTTTTAATGTGTTGAATTGCATGGCGATTAAATTTGTTGGTTGGTTGTTGCTGTCTAGCTGTCATGATGGTAAGAGATGTGATAGTTGTAAAGAGATGCTTGTATTACGTTGGAGTTCTTTAAGGTTGCTAAGTTGCTGTTGTTTCCTAGTTGCTAAGCTTAAAGGTTAACAAGTGATTGGACTATCTATGTAGTGATTGCTATATCTATCTATCTATCTGTCAGTCTGTCTGTCTATCTGTATGTCTGTCTGTCTGTCTGTCTGTCTGTCTATCTGTCTGTCTGTCTGTCTGTCTGTCTGTCTGTCTATCTGTATGCCTGTCTGTCTGTCTGTCTATCTATCTGTCTGTTCTATCTATCTATCTATCTATCTATGTATCTATCTATCTATCCATCTACCTATCTATCAATCCGTCTATCTGTCTGTCTATCTTTCTATCTATCTATTTGCCTACCCATCTATCCGTCTATGCATCTATGCATCTATCGATCTATCGATCTATCCCATCTATCCATCTATCGATCTATCGATCTATCCGTCTATCTATCTACATAACAATCCAACATGTATAGTAGAATGGCTACGTATATCGATATAATTGGCCATTAGTTTGGTTTGATGTCAGAAGGATGATATCGATATAAGTTAATTTCTAAATATCTTTTTAAGCTTATAATCTTAAACATAGTCTATTGAACGAGGATGACGTCAATTAACTGTAGTATATATCTGTAGTATATATATGATAACTGTATGTAATAAAAGACACAATATTAATAAATTACACATTATATTAAAGATAATACGACCTTATAGTAATGTATACATGTATTTACATATGACGTTGTTTATAATTCTATCAAATGTCCCACATCAACCTAACTTGATAGAAGTAATATATTGAATAATTAAATATTATACAATAATTATAATGATAGACATAAGTATTTCATCAGCTATATTTGCGCTACTAAACTAGACAAAATCAATCAAGTGCCACGAATATTTAAATAATGATAATGAACTAATGATTAAAGTTAATTTAACTACTGTTATATTGTTTGAGCAATTTCGTTCTCGGATTCTTAAGCAAGGGGCTTTTAGGAAAGTTGATTGCTGACTGGCGCTGCTGGAGAAACTTGGAACTTTCCAGACGCTTTGAAGTGCAAGAAACGAAGTAATCTATTGTCCGGCTATTAGTTTTAATTACGCACAACAACGTGCGGGTTTCTCTTATCAACCTCATAACTAAACCCGTATCAAAATAATTAAATGAAATTCCAGGGGAAAATTTGGATTTCTCAGCAGGTTTTGGAATTTATTTTCAGCAAAACTAATGAACCGGTTTAAACCAAACTTTAAGTTTGAATGAAGTACAACTAGGGCTACACCTAGTATTTTTTGCGTTGCTATATCTTTGAAAATCTAGGAGTAATAAGCAATAAACTTTTCCCCAACCAAGAACCTCCATAATGTACTAGCATTTTATAGAGATGTGATTTATTTAATTCTTGATAGATTACTGATTTCATTCCTAATTTAATGACTAATTTTTTGAATTGAATTGAACTAAGTTTTCTGCGCACATTTTATTCTAACCTCTTTATCATTATTTGTAATGAATAAGAAATAGCAATAATTGTGAGCCAGGAGCTACACATGATGTTTGTGAAGTTATTGTTTATGTTATCAATGCGCCTGTTATTATTGCTGTACCATAATAGTAGTTATGGTAGTTGTAGTGATAGTAGTAGTAGTCCTAAAGGTAAATCGTAGTATTTGCAGTGGTATTAGCACTCTGATCAGAAACAGTAAAATCAACACTAATAGTAGTAGTACTAGTAGTAGTAGTAGTAATAGTAGTAGTAGTAGAAGTAGTAGTAGTAGTAGTAGGAGGAGTCGTAGTAGTAGAAGTAGTAGTAGTAGTAGAAGTAGTAGTAGTAGTAGTAGTAGTAGTGGTAGTAGAAATAGTAGTAGCAGTAGTAGCAGTAGTAGTAATAGTAGTAGTAGTAGTGGTGGTGGTGGTGGTAATAGTGGTAATATAGTGGTAGTAGTGGTAGTAGTGGTAGTACTGGTAGTACTGGTAGTACTGGTAGTAGTGGTGGTAGTAGCAGTAGTAGTAGTTGTTAGTAATACTGAAGATAGTAGCAGCAGTATTATTGGTGATTATGATGGTAACAGTAAATAGTATTAGTAACAGCAATAATAGTAGTAGTAGCTGTTGTTGCATTAGTGGCATAGTAATAATAGTAATAGTGACTACATTGGTGGTAGTAGCAGTAGCAGTAGTAGTAGTAATAGCACAGTGATTTAACTTGCTGTAGTAGTAAAATAGAAGTAGATTACTAATACTACTGATGAAAGTAGCAGAGGTATCATTAAGCGGCTGTAGTAGTACTTGTTGCGGTTGTTGTTGTTGTTGTTGTTGTTGTGGTAGTAGTAATAGCATAATATTGATTGTAATAGAAAGTAGTAGTGTAGATAGTTCAAGAAGTGTGGAAATGTTCATTTATTGGTTCTCACGCTGAACACCTTCACACGTTGCTCCAGTTTCGACGAGCGCCGCGTTTAGAGTTGCCGGTTCATTGTTGAGATGAACAAAAAGGTCAAATTCATTTCTTTGTAAACAAGGCCCCCTCTCATGGTTAAGGCCTCTCCATCAAAGATAGCCTATTAAACCGTTCACTGAAAAACTGTGTCAGTAGACTAAAATGAGAGCGAATGTTTTTAAGATTAGAAAGGATACGGAAATTTTTGTTGGTGCACAGGAATGTTAACTTTACATTTCAGTTAACACAGACACATAGGTAGATGCATTGACAGATGGAAAGATACATAGATAGATAGTTGGATCGATAGATATAGCCACATAAATAGATACATGGATAGATAGATGGGTAGTAGCTAGGAATAATAGATCATAGATAACTAGATATATCCATAGATAGACAGAATGATAGACAGATAGACGGTTAGATAGATAGATAGATACGTAGATAGATAGATAGATAGATAGATAGATAGATAGATAGATAGATAGATAGATAGACAAATAGATAGATAGTTAGATAGATAGCTAGATAGACAGACAGACAGATAGATAGATAGGTAGATAAATAGATCGATCGATAGGTAGATAGATAGATAGGTTCATAGATAGATACATAGATAGACACATGGATAGATAGGTAGGTAAATAGATAATTAGATAGATAGATTGATTGATTGATTGATAGATAGATCAATAGATAATGAGATAGGTAGGTACAAATACATAGACACATAGATAGGTAGATGGATAGATGGCCAGATAGACAGATCAATAGATAATTAGATAGATAGGTAGATAGACAGACAGATGAATAGACAGATGGATAGATAGATATCCAGTAAGATAGGTAGGTGCGTATCGTCAAGTAGGCGTCTTAAATGACATGATAATGCCATAATTACATAATAACCGTCATGGTTAAATGATAGTCAAGGGTAGGAAGATCACGACTTGTACAAATTGCTGACGTACCATTAAGATAATAGAGCATCGTTTTTTAAATACAAGTTAAACAATATGCTCAAATTAAAGTTGAGTGTAATTTGCGAAATGCAATTACAAATCAGTTGGTTTACACGGCTTAAGCGGCTGTCGTTATGTAACCGTTCTTTGAACAAGAACCATTGCTGTTCATTCATTCAATCCCGAATGGTTCACACAGGGTCATAAATCAACTACCATTCAGATGTGTATATGTTATTAGTGCGGTTAACCTGTACGAGTTAATCTATAATGTTACTATCAATATCTAATTATAGTTTATAGTGATGTTTCATGCCCTAGGATAGGCTGCTAGTTGATTGTCTTGAAATGAACATGGATTACACACTGCCCGAAATTGTGGGCGGATTCCTGAGTTAGTTTAGAGTAACATAGCCGAATTGCTAATGGTTTATAAAGTGACCATCAATTTAAATTTAACTGAGATGTAATTATCACATGGCTGTCACGTAAGTGTATTGTCTCGATCAATATAAGAAATGGGTTCTCACTGGGGATAAGTTGATCGCTTCTGGCACCCAAGTTTTCACAGATACAGCAGCCAAAAAAATACCGAGTGTAAAAATACTAGTACTCTATGTACTAGTAAAGTTTCATTTCAATCGGGTTGTAAGTTTCATCAAAATAAAATGCTAAAGTTGAGAAAAAATTCATCATTTCCTATTCATTCAGTACCCATTCATTCAGTATTCATAGTCTGTAGATTGCTAACTGAATTCATCGCCCAAGGTCGCTGGTAAAACTTGCAAGTACCGTAAGGTAAAGGCTCGTCAATTGATGTCAATCGACGCTAGTATCTAGGCCTATGTTGAGGGTGTCGGGGAGGCGAGAGGCATAGGAGGTGGACGGTGTGGGCGTGCTGGTGTCTGTCTGGGAAAGTTCCATTGATGACCACCTTGGGTGACCTACATATGGTGGAGATGCCTCCAAGTGAAGGTGAAAGGCACGGAGGCTTTGCTTATATTAAGACGTGCCGGTGGTCGTGCGAAATCCACATTCACCTTCATGTTCGCCAGTCGATCACTCAGTCGTCGGATCGCTGTCTGAAAACCACTTTTGGGAAAAGAAGAAAAGCACAGCAACCTGCTGAATTCTAATATCAGTTTAGTTTGGATTAATTCAGAAACTGTAAGTAAGATTGCTGTTCTTCCTTAATCGACTTAATTTCAATTTGATTTAACAACGGTAGTAATTCAATGAATGTATGGGTTATTATTACTTGCTGTCTTATTGCAATGGTGATATTGCAGTTATCTTACTAGATTAGGGATAGTTAATATCCTTACATCTTAAATTAAGTCTATGAAGTTTGAGACGATAGTCTTAACTTGGAATTCAGTTACTGATTTGCATCTGAAATGTCATCTGATGATCATTATACTACTATTCAGGTATAGTTTCAGTACACTTAATGAACTGTTGTACTTTTTGTTGCAGAGAGAATGATAGGACGGACGATTCTGTTGGTGATTCTAGCCAGCTCGGCGTTTTCTCGCGAAACGGTGCGCTTAAAGAGAGACGGGGCCCATCACAAGTATCAGCACGCCGGTGGCCAGGTAAAAAGAACGTCAATACAACTTTCACCCAACATTTTTACCAAGTGGCCAACCGTTCACAACATGTCCAAAGAAAGAGCGAGAGCAAGAGAAATTTAATAATCGGAATGATGAAGATGAACGTAAAGAAAGCCGTTGAGTTAAAATGATGACTAGTTGTTTGATTTATGATGTATTAAGTTATACTTTAGAAATAGATGATGGTGTACATTACTTGTTTGAGTAACCTATGATATGTTTAGGCTAGATGATAGCTATTTGGTAAACGTGTTATGTTTTATAGTACAGTAGAATATAATGATGTTGAATTCTGTCCGAAAAGACATATTTAGTACTATGCTGGTTATATAATAGGAAACGGTATGTATATTTATCATAGATGGATAGATGGATGGATGGACGGATGGATGGCTGGCTGGATAGATATTTATATACATATGTAATCCTATGTGTATATAGATATATCGACGGATATAGATACCGGATATAGACTATAGATAGATAGATAGATAAATAGATAAAGAGAGAGAGAGAGAGAGAGAGAGACAGATATGTAGATAG